>OY744602.1:76396684-76506684 GCA_963556255.1 Allolobophora icterica | reverse complement strand
CTCTAGATGGGCAGTTGGTGCAGAAGCTCGTTTGCACAACTTGGACTCCTATCACAAATGCATATGCTTTTGCAGTAAGTGCAAGTAGAATAATATGGCAATAGTGACACACAGATGACAGTATGCTACACTGCTCTGACTTTTATAACCATGATTGGAGATTGGTGGTTAGTGTTTATGGATGTCCATATATTTACAGACTGGTTGTACATATGAATTTTGCTCTTGATATTGTTTGGGAGATTATGAAGTGCTTACACAAATACAAGCATATTTATACTAATTATGAGTATTATTATTAGTTGTAGCCCGAAGCCACAAATCGTACTAGTGATAACAAAGCTTGAATGAATACAACTGCTGTGGATTACCAAGTATTCTCTGATATTTGTTTTAAGCTTATTATTTCCTGTTATTGCTAAAATAGCTCTATAATTGCTCATGGTGAGGCAACTATCATTTTCCAGTTCACAAAGTTATGTATCTTTTCAAGCGTATGAAATGAAGACATTGTTTTGTTTTGGATAAATTTGTATAGATCGTTTTTAATGATTTTGTTCTTACGAATTGATTGTGAGTCAGATTTTCTTAAAGAATTACGTGTAATAAAATAATAATGGAATTTTGTCTTGACTTTTCTCATACAATTGATTGTCGCATAATGTATAAACTTTGATAAGTCTGTTGGGTTGGAGTTACCAATATAATGTAGGTGCTAGGTGTTCCTAGTGTTTATTATTGTATTGTATATGGGCATTTATAAAGCGCTTCTCATGGTATAGACCATTCTGGACCATAGACCAAGTTTAGATAACTTGTTTGGATCAGTTAGATTGTCCTGTCTACAGCACTTGTGCGAGGTACTTAAAAGGTGCTATTTTAATGTCTTCATACATAATGCTGAAGTCCCAGTATTTTCGTCGATTAACTGAACAACCCAGCAGAGTCTTTGGGAGGAAAGGTGGAACAGCGGTAAATACAGAGCTGCTATGGGAGTGGGGAGAGTGCCGTTGGATCTGCAAGTACCAAAGTAGTAGCTTTGGAAGATATATTTGGCATGGAACTAATATTTAAAGATTTAATTTGCTTTGATAGAACATTTAAAGATTTAAATTTATTGAACGAACAACATTCCTGGAAATTTGTGAGTTTAATACTTTCACGCAAGCAGAAACATATATGTAAGAATGTTTAGAAACAGTGTTGGTGCTTTGCAACTCATAAAGTTGTGAGTTCGAAATCTGGTCACATAATCACATTTGTTTATGAGTATTGCATGCATAGGCGTAATTTGTGGGGATACGAGGGGTACCCGTACCCCCACCTTTTGGAGTAGGGGTACCGTACCCCAACTTTTTAAACAATGCCAATCAATATTTTATTATTGTGCCTTCCCAGAAATGGTCTCCATGTGAAAAGCAAAAGTGGAGAAGAAATTGGTATCCCCACTTTTTAGACCAACGTTATGCCCCTGACTGCATGAGCAATGTTCCAACAAATGGTTGGTTGTAGAAGTTGTACATCTAAAAATTTACTATGGGACATCAATATTGCCGTGAATGTCTTCGTACTGTGGTTGAAGTTTGATATTTCATTCCTTGTGCTTCTAGCAGTTGCCATTGTTATCATAAGAACTTTTTGTTTTGCATACAACTGTATCTTTTGATATATTGCATATATATGATTATTGATTCAGTTTTGTTTGCTTGTCTGTTCATTCACTTAAAAAGCAAAATAAGAAGTGCAAACTTAACATTACAGGAAGTAGAGTGTTTTCTATAACATCTTAGGTTAATTGTTACTTACCATACTATTTATTTAAATTAGTGTCTGTAACTGAGGTAAAAAAAGTGAGTCTGTTATGTAATTTGCACTATCTTTTCTAATGTCTGAAGATATGCTAACTGAGCAATAGCCTAATACACCTATATGTGTATTAGGCCATTTCTCAGTTAGCATATCTTCAGACGTTATATATGTGCTGTGGTTTGCTTTTGAAAGGGTGCAAATCAGGAAGGTGAACTTTAAAAGGACGCGTGTTATTAAAGGTTCAGAATAATAAGGGCAAACAGTACTGATGTCACATAGTAATACTGTCACTGACTAACTAACAACTTTCTTCACTTATGTTCTGTACAAAAAGAACTTAAATTCTACCAACAATCCATCTATAACTAAGCGGCAACAGCTTCGCAAACGCCCTATTATCAGGTCTCTCTTACACCGACCGGTTACTTGCTCGTGAGTTGTTTGAACTACATTCAGTTGTTGATAACATCCTGTTTGGTGTTGTCTTTTTGCACCTTAAAAGGCTAAAGACATTCAATGTATGTATGATAATATAAGGCAAACATTTTTCCCAAATCTCCATAATCTTTACATAGGCTCTCCATCAGTAAAGGAATCTGCCATATTTTGGGTCTTCTTCTGCAGTTGCCATTACTGCTTCCTATCAGACAACTTCAGCCTAGAGAGTCTGCTGCTTTTCTATATGGGTGATTATCTGGAAAGTGCAGAATTGATGTCCTGTGTGTGATTTTTGAGTTTTTTCAGTAATTTGTTCAAATTTTTGGCCTATCTTCAAAGAATGAACAGATTAACATTTTACGTATTTGCTGTAGCTGTTAGATATTGGAAATTTAAAAATTACAGAGCACGTGCAGATCATCTGCCATCCTACTTATCTTCCATGGTGACACCTTGCAACTCTGTCAAAGGTCCCTCCTTTCTTCGATCAGCATCTGCTAGAAAGTATGTTGTTCCTGGTACATGTCTTGTCTTTGGCCGGCGTTCATTCACAGTTGCCGCCTTCCCGGCCCCTCCATCTGGAACTCTACCTCCTCATGTAAACAACGCTTTAAACTGAAAAATGTCCTCTTCCAATCTGCCTATGGCCCTTAATGGTTGCCTGGCTTCACTGTGCACTTCTGAATTTTGTAAGGAGGGCATTATCAAATGACAGTTGTATTGTATTGTATTGTATTTCTGTAAATAGGGCCTACTATGAAAAAATCATGTATAATAGGCTCATTAATATCATTGAAAAAAACCATATTATATTTCACTCCCAACACGGCTTCCAATCCGGTCACTCTCCTATGTCATTAATAAATATGCAGTGATGGGCAATAGTTAACTAAAAGTTGCTAACTTTTAGTTTAACTAAAAAAATTTAGTTAAGGAAGAAGTTTAACTTTAAAAAATAGTTTAGTTAAAACCATAGTTTAACTAACATTTTTTAGTTACTAACTAAAAAGTTTAACTAAAAAAATCAGCAATTTGCAACTTTTTCCACAGTGAACATTGAACACTGCCAGCAAAAAAACATTTTAACATTGCATGGTTTTAGCATTAACAGCCTGTGCTTTCAAATTCATACACTACTTACAGAAGTTACAGTACACATGTAACTGTATGCCAGAACACATTGCATAGTTTGAAGGTGAAATTGTCATTGACGCTTTGATTATTACAGTTCACTTAACGTCTTTTATTGTGAAAATGTTTGTCGTAAAAAGTTGGAAAGAAGTTGGAAAAAGTTTAACTACTTGTTTTAGTTTAGTTAACTAATTTCCAAAATCAGTTGCCAACTTTACACTATTTTTTGTTGGAAAATAGTTTTAGTTTAACTAAAAAAAATAGATTAGTGCCCATCACTGTAAATTATGTATAACATTTCAAGTGCATTTGAATATAACGAATATTTTATTGTTTTTTTTTAATCTGGAAAAGGCGTTTGATACCGTGAATCATGATACAATTTTAAAAGAGATTTTCCAATATGGTATCAGAGGCACCCAACTAGCTTGGTTTACCAGTTCTCTTAGATAACCGACTCAAATGGTGTTTCCTGTAATGTCGCACTTTCTGCCTTAGAAACTGAAATATAGGGTCCCACAGGATTAAAATCTTCTTTCTTCTTCATATGAACGACCTCCCCGATCTCCTTTTCTGCCATTTATTTTATTTGCTGACGACACCAATGTCTTCATCTCCCATAAATCATATCATGCCTTATTTCAAATTGTAAATGTTGAACTCATTCATATATCTGTAGCTGAATAGTTTACTGCTACTAGGCTATCTCTAAACTTAGAGAAAACTGCTTGTATGCTCTTTAAACCACATAGGAAAAATGCTCCCTGAAGTTACTTATGAATGTGGTTCCTATAACCCAAGTTAATTCTTGAAGTTACTGTGGACGGACATATGACCAGGAACGATCATATTTATAAACATCAAAATAAAAGCAATAGGCCTACCTGATTGAATTCTTGCGCACCAACATGCACAAATTTTCAATAGTTATTTTAGGCCTCAACATTTGGAATGATCTACTCCATGAACTACTACACATCTTCAACCTCTATATCTTTAAAAACCACCTGCATGCTTACCTGCTTAATGCTAAGATACCATGATAGTGGCGGCGATCTTGTTTGACAGGTGGGGGGGGGACACTTTTGAAATGATATGGTCAAAAAAGAGTTTTGAACTGATCTGGTAAAAAAAAGGTCAAAATTTTTTTCGTACTCACGCACAATAAACTTTTTTCACATTTTTTGGTGTTTCTTCAAAATTGGGGGACAAATGTATGGTGTGTCCCCCCACTCTTAAAGGTGGGGGTCTTGTCCCCTTCGAACCCCCGGGATCGCCGCCCATGTATCATGACTCTAGGCTCTAGCAGCAATCCACTGTTATATTCATTCAGCTTTTCTTAGTTAAGAACTTCTGTCCTTAGTTAAGCTTTCCGTGATCTGTACAATTGATTCACTGAAGTATAGAAATTTAATAACTACTGTTCCTTATGTTCGTAGCGCCTGAATTTTGTTCGAATCCTGTTTTCATGATGTTATGGAATAGTGACACTGTTAATCATCTTGTTAGCTATAGTTTTGCTGTTGCTTGAATGTGAGTCTTCTGAGATGGGGCCTCATATACCGGGACTTACGTTCCTTGGAGGTCTCCTTTTGACCCACTGCGCCAGTTATAGGCCTACTACTAACAAATGAATGATTACTAGGCCTACTCGTACCATTCGTTACATGCTATATGATTTTGTATTCTTACTGTTTGGTAATCACACGGGTTATTTGGATCAATAAACAAATTAATTGATTGTTTGATATCTGCAAAAATGGAAAAAACGTAGGTATATTACACCGTACTTTTTATTTAATTCCCCATTCTATTCATACCCAATTAGGGCCTATGTTACTCCCTAGTACACCCTTATCTTTGGTAGTCCTGTTGTAAGGTAGCATGGTGTGGACGTCTACCTTTATAACTCGATCCAGACTCCATAAGTTACTGATATTTTTATGTACCGGTTTTTATGTACTGGTTCATGGTCTTCCTGCTCATCAACTTTCCCTCTGTCAATCTATTGAGTCACTTTCCTCTGATCTTCACTGCTGGATGTCCTCAAATCGCCTCTCTCTAACTTTTCTAAAGACTGATCAGCTGATCTGGTTTGGCACTCGCCAGCAGCTCTTCAAGCTCGATTATGAAATTCTCGCCCAGCGGTTTCCCCTCTTCTCCTCGACAAGTGTTCGTGATTTGGGTGTTATTCTTGACAGTAGGCCTACTCTTTCGTTTGCTGACCACATCTCTAGCCTCTCTCGGTCTAGTTTTTATCATCTAAGACAGTGGTTCCCAAACTATGGTCCGCGGACCGGTGCCGGTCCGCGAGCCCTCAGTTGCCGGTCCGCGAAGTGATTCAGGAAAAACTACGTTTTCTCGATTGGGTGTCGCTTCGAACTATCTTCAAAAACACGATTGCCTCATAAATTAAGATTTGTTCTGGAAGTGAATGTATTTCAGCTATTGTAAACTAAAACTGCCGAATAAATAGTTTGTAGACGAATTGCTGACAGGTCAAATAGATGTTGTCCACCTTTACTAGAAATTTTGATCGTAACATTTGGTTTTTTGACCGGCAATTAGAAACCGGATGTGACGTATCTCTTTCGTCTTTAATAATTTGGTCACTGCTTTCGTCAATAGACGCGTCTACTTTTAGGTTTGAAATTGTAAGTAGGGCCTACAATATATTATAAATTTGAAAATTACAAGTATAAAATATAATAAATATATTAACGAAAAGCATTAGCATGAATTATTTATATTTTTTTAACAAAATGCAAAGTTTTGATTCATATTGGACCAGTGAATATGATATTATTTCGTATCACATTAACTTGCTTACAACTTATTTTATAATTAGAACTGTGGTTAAATTTGTGACATTTTCCCAACAATATCCGCTCCTTTCAATATAACTTTATAATTTGTACCAAATTCCAAGATTTGTTTTAGCCTAATTCTCGTTTTTTAAATCTTATAATTAATACATCTTTAGTGATTGAGAAAGAAATAAAATTAATAAATTGGGTATCGGTCCTGCTGCAATGGGAAAATTCCTGCCGGCCGTCGCATTGAAAGTGAATTCCTGCCGGTCCGTCACACTGAGAAGTTTGGGAACCGCTGATCTAAGACGTCTTCGTGCTGTCCGGCGTTCTGTTCCTTCCCCCACTTTCTCCTCAATGGTTCATGCCTTTATCTGCTCACGCATTGATTATTGTAATTCGTTACTTCTTGGCTTGCCGAAATCCCATCTATCTCCACTTCAGTCGGTGTTAAACGCAACTGCTCGTCTTATCGCCCGCCTTCCACGTTACTCTCATATCAAATCAAATCAAATCAAATCAAATCATTTTATTGCAACCCAAAACAGAAAACATAGCAATGATACGATACATCGAGTAACATCGAAAGAAAAAGTATAAACCAGGGCAGCAAAGGGAAACCCAGAAGGGATGTGTATCCCGCTAGATTAGGGCACCCAAAGCTTTTTATTTAACCTAAAAAATAGTACTGGCCTGCATAAGACATATCCAAAGGGTACAGCTGGATGGCGATAACTCATTTCTAATAAATTAACCTAGGCCTACATCAGATATAGGCTATCCCAATTAGTTAGAGAAGCACAAAACTTAATTAAGAATACACAAATCTTAATTAACATCTTAACCCTCAGGCTACCAAGGTTTTTTTGCGACATCGGCTATCAAGGGGGGGGGGGTTACCACCCCCGGAATTTCGTGTTTGGTTTCAAATATCATATCATGCAATACAGCATTTGATTCAGCATTCATTTCTGACAAGAATTGTATATTTAGTTGTAATATATATGAATGCATCCCGAAATTATATATTTTTTAACAAAGGCACCGGTCCATTTAACGATATCTGATATTATCCCACACAATTTGTACTTTTTGGATAAAAAGAATGTAAATGATGTGGGTTTTGAAAATGAATATTCTAAATATAACGAGGCTTAATTTTCAACAATACAAACTATTCCAAAGTGTGTTTTAGTTTAAGGCAAAACCTAAAGGCGCGCAGCTATATCAACATGAAACATGAAATTGTGTACTTTTTCCGGGCAGTCAAATACGTCAGTGGTCCTTGCAGTTATTGCAAGTTACTTTCATTGTTTTGTGCAAATGCAGCAATGCTTCCTGCAAACCGGCTTCTTGAACACTTCACAGCACTGCTTTACTCTTATCTGTTAGCATTCTGCTTCGACTGTTTATAGCCCTTCCCCATACCCAACCATATGGCATAGGCCTAGTTGTTTCTCTTCCAGAAAGAATAATGAATACCTTTATAGTCGACAACAGCTAACAGCTGACGAGAGAAATTCCTGATTCCAAAACGTGGTACCTAGGCTATATCGGGTATAACTTTTTTATGGCGTGGGATATCATCACGACTTTTACCCCAAAATGTGTGCAAATGGACCCCCTACAGCTACCTAGAATGTCAAAATCATATTCCATGTGCTAAAAAAAGTTTTTGCAGAAAAACGTAGGGGGTGTGTAACCACCCCCCCTTGGTAACCCGAGGGTTAACTAAACGCGGCAAAAAACTTCCTTAGGCCTAATCATTTGTGAATCTTATAATGGAGAAAGAAGGTGCGTACGTAATTTCTTTTTAAATATAGATAAATTGTTTGACATAGGCCTACGTATATCAGTAGGAATTGAGTATTGAGTATTGAGTATATCTCGACTGAAATTATGTTTGAGCACTTACATTGGCTTTCTCTCACTGCGCGTATCCAATTTAAAATCCTGTAGCTTAGGCCTACCTCTCGAGCGTTCCATGGTCAAGCTCCTCGTTATCTCTGTGATCTTATCTGTCGACCTCTTTCAGCTGCCTCTGGCCGTCCTCTCCGTTCATTAGACCGACATGACCTCTTGGTCCCTCGGACCCGGACCTCTATGGCTCAACACCGTGCCTATGCATCTGTTGGCCCGTCCCTCTGGAGTGATCTTCCTTCCATAACTCGTTCTCAGATCCTAACTGGGGGCATTGCTGCTACTTCTCGCTGTCTTAAGACTTTTCTTTTCTCACGGGGCTCTTCGCACTGGGAGCGCCTCTGATTAGGTTGTACTGCGAGAGGCGCTTTATAAATTCGTAAATACAATACAATACAATACAATTGCAGAGGCGTACTATAGCCGGAGTTCCACTGAGCTCACACACTAACCCAATAAGCCTATTTGCGGAATTTAAATTACTCGAGTTCTTTCAGATAAGAATATTTCAAATAGCCATTTTTATGTACCGGATTGTTCACGATGTCTTACCACCGAAATGTAAGTGGTAGGCCTATACTTCCAACTTGGATCGGATATATATAGGCCTATATTCATTCCTACTGTAGGCCTACTAGTAAATCAAAATGTCTTCTTTCAATATAGGCTACGCACGGCACAGGCCCGGTTCGTCCGTTAGGCAAACTAGGCAGCCGCCTAGGGCCGCCGATTTTTAGGGGCTGCCGATTTGTAGGGACCGCCAATTTTCCATTTTTCAAAAATTATTTCATTATTATTTGCTAGATGGAAGTATTATAGTGTTGGTTTATAGTGTTGGTGTAATAAATCGCGCAGGTGTAACCGTCAATTGCTATAAAAAAAGGTCGTGACATCACTGACATTCAGTTGCGAGGCGAATGACTAAGAAAGAGGTCATCAACTTTGTTGTAGGATGAAATTCAAAAAAACATGGACGAAATTACCATGACGAAAATCTAAAAATTTCGGACGGGTCGCGGGTTTGCCTAGGGCCGCCGGTTTGCCGGTTTGCCTAGGGCCGCCAAATGTCTTGAGCCGGACCTGGCTACGCATACACAAATACTTGTAGATATTTTATTAAATTCACTGACCCTGATGTCTGGTATAATATTCCTATCACTATTCAACAGATAATCAATCTTCAGAGATTTAAAAGAATGCTACTTAATTAATGATAACTCTGGTTAATAGTTTATAATTTAACTGACTAGCTTTGTATGTGCTAGTTAAGTATATATGTAGTTAAGTTTTCTGTTAGGTATCTTCTTGGTTCCTTAATTCTTTTCCGTTATTTCTTTAGGCCCTTATCTAGGCTAATATACCTACAGGCCTATGACATTGGACATTGGTAAATCATCTAGCCAATTACTAACTTAAAGACCGCTCTTTTGATTGAGTGATAGTGATTGATTGATCATCATGACAATTATGTAGGCCTATTTGGTTCTTTATACTTAGGCCTACAGCTCCACTAATTTTCCTCTCAGTTCATGCGCGGTAGTGTAGTGGTTAGTGTGCTGAACTGTCATCGAGAGGTCGGGGTTCAAACCCCGTCAGAATTTGTTTCGAGATTTCCACTCCTTATGCGCCCGCTAGCCAATTCGGCTACAATGAGTACATTGACCGTACACTGGGTGGGAAGATCAGACGGCCATGGAGAGGACTAGCCACCCTTCCTCATAGTATCTGCAATGAATATCATGTCGAGGCTAAGAAAAACGGAGTCGTTAACAGTTAATTCATGCCCATGGCTGCCTCTCTGGGCGAGCTTAAGAGACACTGATTTTCTTCTTCATCTCATGTAGGCCTAGGCCATGTAAATACAGACCATGAATACACACCGCCGAGGATAGACCTACTCTGCGCTTTATGTATATATACTTATCGTACCTATAACTTCGTTATTAGGTATAGGCTCTCGTTAAAATCAGAAGCAGACTTTTAAATAATTAATTCAAGATACCATTTCCGAATTCCAAGATTTATTACTATAGAAGGATAGCGATAATTCCTCTCTGCCTCTCCCCACTTTTCAAGGGACCGCTGGCTACGCTTAGATGAGCATGGTCATGGTTTTGCGTAAAACCGAAAATGGAATTTCCAGTCCTTTTTTGATTATTTATATTTAGCATCGGGTGATTGGAGTCCAACCATGCATATCTAGTCTAAACCGGTTCATCGGCATTGGCGTAGAACAACAAAACATTCTGTTTATTTGTCCAGTTCGGGCTTAATTAAATCATTTTAAAATTAGGCCTAAAGGGACGGTAAGCCAATGCTTCTTGTCACAACAGTTGCAAGCATCTGAACCGTAATTGCAAACTCTTAAATTTCCGAAGTGTTTAGGCCGATACAGGTTGAAGCATATGGGAAAGGGCGGCGTATTGGATTGATCAGGATTGTAATATGATTTACTCACTCGGATCAAAATATCCGCTCTAGGCTATAAAAGTTATATGCTATGTGAAAAATCTGTTGTGCTAGAAAAATTTAAGTTATAGTGTTGGATTCAGCACATAGGCCTACAAATTGAAAAACAACCGGTAAACTTAATAAGACTATAAAACCATTGAAGACCATTGAAGATCGATCAATCGCGACATAGCCTACCTGTTCTACTGTTGTCGTATTTTAAAATGAAAATCACAACTAGATTTTGAACCTTTTGAATTAAAACCAAAGCAAATCGAAAAGTTGTGGCAAAGTATCAAGGCTAATGAGCCACGTTGTTGATCTGACAGAATGGGGCTCAAATTTACGTAGCATAATGGAATTTACATTCCCCATATGTCGACGCGAATTAGGCTTATAACATTCCTTCATTGTAGGCTATTATGTATTCCAGATTAACTGAAGTCACTGCGCTGGACTGAAACTTCAGAAGCATCTACTTCTAGTGCCGTCATTGCTCTCTGCTACTGAAGAGATGGGTCTAGGAATCTTTCAAGGAATGTCTCCAGCCTGTGCTGCAATAAACGTGGGAGTAAAGGCTCTGGGGGTCACCATCTCAGCAACTGGTACCCCGGCTGTGATCATCGGCATTGGAGTAGCCGTCGGTGTTGTGATAATTAGTGCTGGAATTTTTAAATATTTAATTAGAGAGAAGAATGAAAAGTTCCGACAAGCATAAAACAGTTGGCGCTTAGGCTTAAGCGTCCTCCACTTGTATTAGTTGGACTGCTATGAACTCAATTAAATAGAACCGGTGTATGAAGTAAGAGAGAAGAACAATTAAGTTGCTGCTTAAAAAAGTAATTCCAGATTTTAAAGACAATTTTCAAGCTAAAACCATATTAGATCTGTAGAAGACTTTACAATTTATCTACAAATGTTTCTATAGACCATTAGGCCTACATAATAATAATAGCATTCAATACTTTTCAATAGGGCCTATCTAAGATAGACTATATGCCTACTCTACATATCTTCACACATGCATAATTACATGTATGGAGGCCGTAATCACTTTGTTCTAAAAAGTGAGAGATAAGTCTTACCGATTTCTTCTCCACTTTAGCTTTTCGCTTTGAGACCATTTTGGACATATTACCCTGTCATTTACTGATTATGAAACACTGATGAGTTTACCTCCACAACGGCAATTTTATCGTCTATAATGTCATCTACACGGTTTCGCTTGACAACTAATTTATCAATTTTTCCTATCAGTAAAATCGGAACACGACGTGTAGGCCTATAATCAAAATCAACTACATCTTAAATGCTTATATATGACTTTTTTACGCCCGAAAGCAGAAAGAACAAATCAAATTACACAGTAGTAAAATATACAAGCTGCATAAACCGAATTTCAAACACACAAACTATGAAAAGTAAACACAACCTCAAAAGCACAAACTACGAAAATTAAACATAATTTCAAATGCACAAACTAAGAAAATGATCGTAAATGGCAGTTGTGAGACTACAATTATCTGCTATTCAAAATGACAACGAGTTCAGAATCATAAAGGAAATGCTCTCCAAAGTAACACCATAAAATATTTTGAAGAAGGTTAGATGTTGAACGAATTCGCCAATAGAATATCATGCGACGTTTCTTAATAGGCCTAATGTGATGCAAGTCCAATCTGCCAAGACCACAGATGAAGCCTTTAGCAGATTCCCATTTTAGTCCGTTGGCTTATGTCAGGGAACAGAAATTTTGGGTAGAATCTTGGCAATGATGTTTAAATTAATGATTTTTTAGTTCTAAAAGAAAGCAAAAAAATTTGTTGCCAATTTTTCTGTCATGGTTTAGGCCCCGTAGCGGACGTTTTTGCATGACGTCATATCCGCACCTTAAAAACTGCCAATTAGTCAGTCAGCTTGGTGTAAAAATTGCTCACTTGATGTTGGAAGCATGAAATTTGGCACATGGTAGCAACATACGATGAAGAAAAATTTCGGCTATATAGGGCAACCGCAGATTTGCCTTCTGGCCTCAGTGGCAGCCATTTTCCAAGATGGCCGACCGAAAATAGAGATTTTTCAATATCTCAGCTTCTAGTTCACTTAGAATCGTAATCTTGGTGTCTAAACATACATATTTATGGGCAAGGATTTCAATAGAACTAATTGCAATCACTTACCTATAAAAGAAAAGCTAATTGTGGTAGCCATCTTGAAGTTATGGTGGCCTGAAAGGGGCAGTACGGTGCAAATTATGAACCAGTTGCTCATAAACTGATAGAAGCATGAAATTTGGTACATAGTATGAAGATGACCTAAGGGAATTTTGTACTTATAGGGCCATCGCAGATTTGCCTTCTGGCCTCAGTGGCAGCCATTTTCCAAGATGGCCGACCGAAATTAGAGATTTTTCAATATCTCATCTTCTAGTTAACTTAGAATCGTAATCTTGGTGTCAACGCCGAGCTGCTGAACTGCTGCTATGGCTTACACCAACAAGATGCCATGTACAATGTGTGCATGTGCATGCAGTGTCAGGCTTCAGCATCCTAACAATGACTGCTTCATCCAGGATCACACAATCAACAGAATGTACACACAGTGTAAGGCCTGGCTGGATATCTGGGATGGCGTCATCTGTTGAAGTGGGAACAACCTCTTCTAGGAGCTCACTATGTCTGATTTGGTTCCTAGCCGCAAGTTGACCATATTCGAAAGTGATGGTGAGTGTTAGTTAACCCTGTAAGCAGTGAGGAGAAGGTGAATGAGGTACGGAAGCAGCTGTTCTCACAGAAAGGCAGATCAGCGGATGGCCTTCCACCAACTCAAGCTGCACTTGTGGAACACACCAAGAGCGCTGCCAACCAGTCAGGTCGTTTCTGGGCACAGATGTTCCCAGCTGCTCCAAAGCTACCATGTCCTGGTGAAAGGGGGGTGGCTGCAAACGATCGAAGAAGGCTGGGAAGTGAAGTGGACAACACTTGCCAAAGCTTCTCGACAGAACTGCTCAGATGTGGCTGCGAGAAGGGCTGTAGGGCACAGCGCAAATGTGTGATAGCTGCTCAGTAGTGTGCTGGTCTCTGTCTGTGTAGAGGACTATGTGGCCGTGAATGACGTGAACGATTTTATATAACTCTGTGGGTAGTACTTTGTCTGGACTCTGGGCGCCGAAATGTGGACTATTTTGTTCAATGTACATTTACGAGAACATTAGTAACATGCTGAATTGCTGATATACCATAAGTTGTTCATTTCCACATGAAGATGAACACATCAACAAGTTTCAGAAATGGTTAGTTCCCTAGCAATCCTTGCCCAAACTAGGCCTACTGTATGCTTAACAACAAAAATTATAATCATAATTTTAAGGTCACCTTAACTTCAAGTTGGCTACCACAACTAGCTTTTCTCTTGTTGGTAAGTAATTGCAATTAGTTCTATGGGAAACCTTGCCCTTAAATATGTATCTTTAGACATCAAGGTCCCGATTCGAAGTGAACTAGAAGCTGAGATATTTGAAGAATCTTTATTTTAATTAATGAGCAACTGGTTCATATTGCACCGGACTGCCCCTTTCAGGTCACATTAACTTCAAGAGAGCTACCACACCAAAGTGTGATTAGCAATTGGTTAATAAAGAATATACTTACTTACTTACTTACTTACAATTAGCTTTTCTCTTATAGGTAAGTGATTGCAATTAGTTCTATTGAAATCCTTGCCCATAAATATGTATGTTTAGACACCAAGATTACGATTCTAAGTTTACTAGAAGATGAGATATTGAAAAATCTCTAATTTCGGTCGGCCATCTTGGAAAATGGCTGCCACTGAGGCCAGAAGGCAAATCTGCGATGGCCCTATAGGTACAAAATTCCCTTAGGTCATGTTCATACTATATACCAAATTTCATGCTTCTATCAGTTTATGAGCAACTGGTTCATAATTTGCACCGTACTGCCCCTTTCAGGCCACCTTAACTTCAATATGGCTACCACAATTAGCTTTTCTCTTATAGGTAAGTGATTGCAATTAGTTCTATTGAAATCCTTGCCCATAAATATGTATGTTTAGACACCAAGATTACGATTCTAAGTGAACTAGAAGCTGAGATATTGAAAAATCTCTATTTTCGGTCGGCCATCTTGGAAAATGGCTGCCACTGAGGCCAGAAGGCAAATCTGCGGTTGCCCTATATAGCCGAAATTTTTCTTCATCGTATGTTGCCAAATTTCATGCTTCCAACATCAAGTGAGCAATTTTTACACCAAGCTGACTGACTAATTGGCAGTTTTTAAGGTGCGGATATGACGTCATGCAAAAACGTCCGCTAGGGGGCCTAAACCATGACAGAAAAATTGGCAACAAATTTTTTCTGCTTCAGCACTAAAATATCATTAATTTAAACATCATTGCCAAGATTCTACCCAAAATCTCTGTTCCCTTTCTTTTTTGTGACATAAGCCAACGGACTATTTATTGAAACCAAATAACTTTCTATATACAGAGTTCCAACATGCATTCAGTTCATCTTCCTGTTTCACAGTATATCTAACTACGGCTGAGGCGTAAGTTAATATTGGTAAACAATAGCTTTCTTGCAGGGATAGATGCACCAGCTCGTTAAGATCTTTATGTAACGGAAGGAGCTTTCTTCAGCTATCTGGCTCGGACATGTTTAGCCAAGGACAGTACTGTTATTGATTCTGAGATTGAGGGGAAGAGGGGTGAGAAGTCGTATCCAGGCTGACAGTATGAGTGTGGATTTATAAACAGATTTGTAACTGATGAAAGATATAGAAGCTTGCGCTTTCACCTACATCTCCACATCCCGATATGACAAAGATGACAACCATAACGCTGAGAGTGAGGGTGATTGATGTCAGATCTTTCTAAGAAGAGTATAGCCGTGATCCAGATCTCTGGCGCCGGTGGCCTGCGGGCCAATCATGGCCAGGCCCATGTTAAGGGGCCCCGGGGCCCTGGAGCACTCTGTCATGTTGGGGCCCTCCGTCCCTTCCCTCCTCCTCCCTTCCGTTTCTCCTCTCCTCCTCCCTCCCTTCCCTAATTTAGTAATATTCAAATCTGCTCAGACTCCAATCAACAACAAATTCAACAATAATAATAGTAAGCACATTAATTTTACTCACGCATATTCGCATCATTACAGAGCAACAGCTCAGTGCAAAAGTCAGTAATTGTAATTGTAATCGAGAATTTATATAGCGCCATTCCTAATCAGAGGCGCTCACGATCCGGGTCAGTGTCTTCACTGACAAAGAGAACTGTTTCCAGGCGCTTGCGTAACTGGACAGGTCACAGGAGACAGACAGACAGACAGACAGACAGACAGACAGACAGACAGACAGACAGACAGACAGACAGACAGACAGACAGACAGACAGACAGACAGACAGACAGACAGACAGACAGACAGACAGAGGAGGTCAAGCCTAAGGGCCTGAGGCAGGCGGTTCCAGCAAAGCTACGAGATTGGGCCGTAGCAGTGGGCATCCGAAAAACAACCAAGTGGCCACGGGCAGATTGTCGGAGAGAGACCCGACCAGGCAAACTGGAAACCGGGGTGCAGTAAGCCCTGAGATACAGAGAAAATTACAGTAAATGGATTGTCAAATAATTTTACACTAATCAGTAGTCACATTGGCTTTTTCATCATCAAACTGTCAACAAACGCGCAGTAGGCTTTTACATACAGGCAGCATGCAGGTTACAGCGACCCTGTTATTGCATCACAGTGACCATATTAGCACCTTAAGTTCAACTCACATAAGACTCACAACTAACTAGTTCAAACTGTAGGTTCAAATTGTGTGAACAGAATTGAATGAATCAGATAAATGGCAAAGTTATAAGAAATGCAAAACACTAAAATTTATTTATAGCTATTATTGAATACTTTAAGTTTAAGTTATAATGACTAAAACTACAGCAAAGTTACCGTAGTTAGTTACTCACAAGTCGGCACAGCATGTCAACAAGATGATGACGTAACCACAGGGATAATTAAAATATCTAGAGTCTTAGCACTACTATTACTCTATGCTGAGTGCAGAGTAATGCGACTTGTCGCCACATTTTAATCAAAATGAATTCCATTTTCCACCAAAAGTGAATTCAAATTGTCAATCAATCAATCAATCAATCAATCAATCAATCAATCAATCAATCAATCAATCAATCAATCAATCAATCAATCAATCAATCAATTTTCGTTTATTAATCTTACAGTTGTCACAGACGCAACTGCGCAATTGCGTTTTGAGACGCAGAAAAAACGACTCATATTTGGGGGTCCCTCGGTCGTCGGGGGCCCCGGAGCACGTGCTCCGTGTGCTCCAATGGTTAACCCGGGCCTGGCCGTGAGAAACAGTGCAAAGCCATCCACTCCGGGTCTTTCGAAAGAATCGAATTAGATCTGTCGTTTAGTAGCTGATGTGAGGACGGAATAGTGACTCAATCTGTTGGAACGTTTAGCGTTTTTAACTGTCAAGGGTGAGTCAAGACGGTAGGTGTAGTACCTTTAAGGATAGTTACATGTAGGCCTATGGTTTGCGAGTTGTACGAAGTGACAGTGACAAGAATGTGCGATATAATCGTCGATCGAAGGCAGCGATCTCAGATCTGGGACATTATATATATATATATATATATATATATATATATATATATATATATATATATATATATATATATATATATAATTAAACTGAAGAAAGTAATTGATATTCATTGCTAGATATGCATTTTATTGCTATAATGCTAATGATGGGGCAATTAAACTCAAGTAGCCGGTAATCGTAATCTCCAAACTTCTAAAGCGCCACTCGAAGGCCAAGCTCAGGGCTGCAGCCTATACAAGAGCGCTGGGTATACGATCAAATACCAGGTTTACGCGCTACATTCAGTAATGACTAGAACACAAAGAGTGAACCTCAGAGGCATAATCGTGTGGGCTATCCATACACTCCAACCCTGTCATGTTCTGGCACCAAGTCTGCAAAAGACGGGATCCCCTACATGTTGCCAGGGACGTAATTTCAGCTTTTTCAGGGGGGGGCAAGAAATTTTTAAGTTTTTCGCTGTTTCTTCAAGATTTTCAAGGGAAAAACTGCATAATGTCCCCCCCCCAGTGTCAAAGAGGAAACCTATGCAGACTCTAGTTTTGTTAATAGTATATAATAATTCCATGAATTTGAGTATCATTTGTTTTCTTTTTTACCCCTTTCCTCTTCCTCCTTGTTCCAGCTTTTTCATTTTTTTTTCAAAAATCAGGGGGCAAATGACTCCCCCTTGCTCCCCAAAATGACGTCCCTGCATGTAGCCCAGTTAGCTACATCGGTAAGAGCGTTGGCTGCGCGTCTCTTGCGACTCTGTGTTAGAGCGCATGCGGACCGTGGTTCGCTTCCCGAAGGTGGCTTATTTCAGAGATTTAAATCTCGGGCTAGCACGGTCCCAACACGGGGACCTTAAATAGCGTGGCACCCATTCAAACGGGCAAGCGGTGGTGAAGGATCTCACCCGATCAATTCATTGAAAAATGAGCAGGGTCGAGGCCATATACGGTCGCTATAGAAACTCGCGAACATTTACATTTACATGCAGAGGCTGACAAAGTAGGCCAATACAAAAGGATTCAAAGACACAGGAACTGTAAAATGGTCAGAATTTCTTACCGAACCTCTGTAAAGCGGCTACATTGGACAGTCCATACTCAACATTATAAGAAATATGTTAAATTTAATTTCCTTTCAATCTTCAATCCTAATGAGTAACAGTGACGGTTTTGACACATACTGAAATCCAATGACACCCAATGAAGCCTAGAAATGCCTAATTAAACCTAATAACACGGAACGAATTATAGGCCTACCAAATGAAACTAAATGAAACCCATGATATCGTAAAGAAAGCAAAAAAAGAAGAGGAAGAGCAGTCCCTTAAGCTAGCCTTGAGGCAAACATGGGCATGAAGTTAGCGACTTAATTTTCTTATCATCCGCATATGGGGCGGGTGGGCAGTCCTCTGCCTCGCCGTCTCATCTTCCGCACGATAGTGTACGGCCAGTCTACTCATTGATATTTGAGTAGGCTAGGGATGCAGATGGAAGAGAAATCTTGCACCAATTTCTGAACCCTAGGCCTAGATCTCTTGATTGACAGTCCGGCACACTATACCGAGCACGCCCAT
This sequence comes from Allolobophora icterica, assembly GCA_963556255.1. NCBI lineage: Eukaryota > Metazoa > Annelida > Clitellata > Crassiclitellata > Lumbricidae > Allolobophora > Allolobophora icterica. The sequence goes on along the minus strand of OY744602.1, from coordinate 76,487,917 downwards.
ACAAACTCGAGCATTAAGCGTCATAATTCCGGCTGAAACAAACATGCATTATAATGCACAGTGGCAGAATAACGATTATATAAATCCCGATCCTGAGTCTGATTTGTACACTGACCCTGACTCAGCTACTCAGTAGGCCCTTTTATCGTCAAAATGCCTTAGAATTTCATCAGCAACCGCTCTACTGGATTCATTGCAAATTTTCATATAAACTTAAATTTAGGCCTACCTGCATCTATCTGCGAGTCGGTCAACTGGATAGTCGGTGTCTCTCCTGGTTCGATTTGTGTTCCATCGAGTGAAGACATCCGTTCTGCCAGACAGAATTTCGCGGACGACACATCCGGTCGTCGCCAATTTTCACTCATAGCCTACTACAATTAGTTCGCTACAAACGAAGCCCATTGCAATAGAAATTTCTTTTTTTACCAATATAACACACACGAGACGAGACCCAGGTATTTGCCCGTCATATAAGGGGTTGAAAAAGAAAATGAATGGATTGATAGGAAGAGAAAAGAATTTGTTTATTGGAATGCTTGATCATAAGTGACATTGCTACTGACAATTTGCGCATCATTTAGCAAATGACCATGACGGTCAGTTTTCTTGATGAGTAGGCCTAATTTGACGTTGTCTCTGTTTCGTGAACGCGACAATGCAACAAAAAGTGGCCATGTGAAAAAACGACTATACTCGCTTTTTTGTGCAGCATCAGTAGAGAGCATCAGAAGGCAGGTCTGCTAACGGCCTGTCAGGCATGGTTAGCAGTGCCCGTGTGCCTCCATCGAGCGAAACCCGGTGCAGGCCTTATAGGCAGTATCAGTGAGAAGGTTTGAGAACGGCCTCTGAGGCATGGTTAGCAGAACCCGTGTGCCTGCATCGGGCGATCAGTTACATTCCATACATTCCACAGCGCAGCACTGGTGTGCCTGCATCGGGCATACAGGCAAACGGGCGCTACGCTTAGGCAGCATCAGCTACATTCCATACATTCCAGAGCGTTTATCGTAGGACACTCAGATTTGGGAAAGGGAACTTGACAAGAAATTGTATTATTTTAGTTCCCATGTAACCAAAAGTCTCAGGATAAAATAAAAATTTGGTGTAGACACCAGAGGTCTGCGGGTATACTCCAGAACGGCCAAGCTCTTTGGATAGTTTGTAAGACCCGGAGGGATTAGTTTAACCTCGGGCGTTAAAAAGCAATAGTAATAATTTTAAAAGAAATTCGACTAATAAAGATTTGTAAGGGGTATGCGTAATATAATAATAATAATAATAATAATAATAATAATAATAATAATAATAATAATAATAATAATAATAATAATAATAATAATAATAATAATAATACTAAAAATAATAATAATAATAATGATAATGATAATAATAATAATAATAATAATAATAATAATAATAATAATAATAATAATAATAATAATAATAATAATAATAATAATAATAATAATAATAATAATCATAATAATAATAATAATGAGGAGGAGAAGGAGGAGGAGGAGGAGGAGGAGGAGGAGGAGAAGGAACAGGAGGAGGATGAGCAGGACGATGCTGAGGGTGAGGATGAGGATGCTTAGGATGAGGCTGATGATGATGATAATGCTGAGGATGCTGATGAGGATGAGGTTGCTGAGGATAGAGATATCGAGTATGACGTTGATGATGGTGAGGCTAAGGATGCTTAGGATGAGGATGAGGATGCTGAGGATGACGACCAGGCCGAGGGTGAAAATGAAGATGAGGATGAGGGTGATGAGGATGCGGTTGAGTATGAGGATGATGGCGTTCTTCTCTGTCTCGATGTAGGAGTGGTATTGTAGGCGTCGATGGCTTCTTGGCCGCCGAACGTTGCCTCGTTAATCTAGCGGTTGGGGTCGAGTTTGATGCAGTGAAGGAGGTTGACGACGAGACCCAGGCAGACGCAGAAACGATCGCACAGGGCCTGACGCACCTCGTGGGCCAACTCCCCCGTGTTTTCGTCTTTCATTGTTGTTGCTGTACAGACAACGGCTGATCGCGCGTAATTCGGTCTGCTGTCATGAGCTAACCTACAATTGAGGACCAAAGTAGAGTTCTTTCTGACATAAAGTGTGCAGTTGACATTGCCGAATGTGCAGTTGACTTATTTGGAGTGTGCAGTGTGTAGTATGAATTTCTGAGAGAATTAGCTCCAGTAAACTACACACGATTTCATTCCAATACCTGAAATATTACTTACTAGTCTAGGAGCTAGCTCATGTTTCGTGTGCACTTCAATGTACCCTCAGTTTGACCTCACAGGGTTATTATAGGTCATGAAAGTGTGTCAAAAAAATTGGTCACATGACCCGCTTATTGATCGCTTAGCCGCCATATTGGATTCAAGATGGCGGAAAACGCACTTCTTAAATCACTTGTATCTCGGCCATTTCTTATCCGATTTCGATCTGTTCTTTGTTAAATTGTAGGTCTTGATAAGAGCTATCTTTTTGGTCTTTATGCATGTTTTACTAATTATAGTCGTTTTTGAGTAATTTAGCAAAAACAAATTTTTCAACAAGAAATTTTCTGTATTTTTTACTTTTTGCCACTTAAGGAGTTCAAAATGTGAAAATATTACTCTGACAAAATATAATCAGCATTTAATAAGCTTTCAAATGGTACTATTGAAAGTAATATTATCTTGTGCCATTTTCTTCTAGGATTCAAAATTGAAATCCAGTGCAGTGCCATTCGAGTAACCAAGCGTACCTTTCATATGCCTGTTCCACAGCTGTTTTCCATTCGATTTTGACATTTTTTTCTTTAAATTGTATGTCTCAATTAGAGCTATCTTTTTGGTCCTGGCATATGTTTTGCTAATTATAGCCGTTTTTCATAAATTAAACAAAAACAATATTTTAAACAAATTTTCTGTAGTATTACACCAATTTTTCAATCTGTTTCGTTTTTTTATGTTAAGGTTCAGGGACCCAATGGAGAGGGTACATTTAAACAATGTTATGAAGAAGAAACATGACACCTCATGTGTTATCTGCCAAAATAAGGGGGCGACAAGTTTCCCGCTTACTGTGAGAATAATGGCAGGAAGAAAATTCAAGAAGCATCTGTTGTTCTCTGGGATGATATCTTGTCAGAAGTCCCAGAAGATGGTATGGACTGTTAGTAAACGTCCAACCTTAAACGAGCTGATCTGAGCCACCCTCCCCCCCAAAGCCTTGTAGCAGCAGTAATTCTGAACAATCGAAAGATTCTTCATCTTGGTGCGTGATTTGTATGAATAGCGTGATTTATGGACAAAATAAACTATTTTGTATATGCGAGAAAATGCGCTCTAGATTCATAAATGCTACTTGATACTATCAAGATGATGTTCTGAGAAAACTTCCACCCTTCAAGATGATAAGTCCGTTTTTGCTGGTGACATTATGTCTCACAAGAGGTGCATGAACAGGTATATACTGAATTTCAAAAGAGATAATGAACTGAAGATAAAGAGCCCTGATGACTGTATTAAAAACGGATTTAAAGATGTAATCGCCATATTGCAGCTTGAAACAACAGATTACAGTATAATCTGCCTCAAGAGAGAAGTTGAATAAAGTATCTTTCTGGAGATTTATGTATGTTTCAAATCGTCCAATGAAGACAATGTTGATCGAACAATTTGGTTCATCAATATGTTTCACTTACACAAGAAACAAGACACTTTTCTGGCAGCTTCAAGCAATCTTGAAGAATTATGCTACCCCATGAGAAATTAATCTTATCAAATCCAAGGAACATTGGTACTGATCTTTCAACAGAACTGGCGTGAAGCTCCCAGTTTCCATCTCTAAGAGATCATGTGAGGTCTCGGAGTATTGGAATAAAGGCAATGATGAAGTGATACCAAAACTTAAATAGAAAACTTTTGTTAACACCTTCTGCAACATGTTCAGCCATCTGACTCTGAAGAACGTGAAGATCTTCATTGACAGCGCTGGTGTAATGATGTGTTTCCTATGGATCCTTTGATGTAACAGCTTCCTGTAGAGAAACCAGAGTCCACTAATTCTTGCTCCAGTAGGATTTCATTACACTCCATGAATGCTTTCCACAGTAGCCTTTCCATTTCCTCAGCTAACATAAACTGACTTCTAAAGGAACGTGCATAGCTCCCAGCAAGAGTGCTCTGAACTATTACAGGACCAGACACCAGGTTCTGTTATAATACTGTCAGCACCACTGTCTGATAGATATGCACCAATGCAGGCACATACTTCTTTAACAGAATTGAAACCTTCGAGACCAACGAAAACGTTGGTCAATTCTTGTGGCAGAAGCAGTTGCAGCTCTTTTGCCACAACTTCATCACACCAGAGAGCACCAGATCGTTGTCTCACTTGCAGTAAGCAATCCTGGAAGTTCTTCATGCACGTATATATTGTGTCATAAGCAGTTGCAGGGTGTGGTATTATAGGAGTGGATGCTGTGATTGTGAGTGGTAAACTTTGACTTGAATGCACTGCATGATGGGGCGATTTGCTTGTGAGTCTCTTTCTTGGAAGGAAAGTTTTTGCTGTGAAAGAATCTAGCAAGAAACCGTATTTTATCCATGATTTCTGATGCCTCTCTTGTTGCGTTAAGATCCTCTGTCCTCTCTGCTGGAACAAAGCCTATTGGAATTTTACCACGCATGCAAGGTTTACGATAGTGGAGTAGTTCCTGGCAAGGCAATAGTCCCATTTTTGGAAGTCTGCCAAAGTAGCTAGATTGTGCTGATGACTTGGGTGACCAACACCATCAGTTTGTTGTGAAAAATTACAAGCACTGTATCATGACTGTTACCTGTTACCCTTTCCTGATAGAACATGCTCATTGTGGTCGAAATTGTCAAATGCACCTGAAATGGGCACATTTCTCTGCATTTCATGAGTAGTTTGATTCCTGTACTGTTTGAGTCTGAAGTAGAGTATCATTCTGTCGTTCCACCTCATCACAGCGAACACCAAAGTCAAGTTTCTTCGTGATCTGTAGTAGGCCTAATGTCTTTGATCGTGTCATTTTGTGTATACTTTGTGATATCATTATCAATAAGGAGGCTTTCCAATGTATTCCAATACATCCATGATGTATTGGAATACTAAATCACATTTTTGTTTTACAGAATGTGATGCAGAATATGATGGTTAAAGTTTCCCATAACTGTGGTGTCTAAACTCATCAAGTGATTTTCTTAGATCATAGGCATTGCCAACAGTACTGTTCCTTTTAATTGGAAATCGTACTCAAGACATTCTTGCTGTAACTGCTTTGCACATTCCTCAACAACTGGAGTATCTCTAAGCCTTTCCACCAGAGTAACTGCAGTGACCTTCGTGGCTAGCACCATTTGGGATTCTGTCTTCTTGCTTGTGTGAGTGAAACATATTGATGAACAAAATTGAAGGGTGGAAGTTCTCTCAAAACATCACCTTGACAGTATTGAAACTGCAGCATTTAACTGTAGCATATAAAAAATCTAGAGCGCATTTTTTTTCGCATACACAAAATAGTTTATTTTGTCCATAAATCACGCTATTCATACAGATCACGCACCAAGATGAAGAATCTTTCGATTGTTCAGAATTACTGCTGCTACAAGGCTTTGGGGGGGGGGGGGGAGGGTGGCTCAGATCAGCTCGTTTAAGGTTGGACGCTTACTAACAGTCCATACCATCTTCTGGGACTTCTGACAAGATATCATCCCAGAGAACAACAGATGCTTCTTGAATTTTCTTCCTGCCATTATTCTCACAGTAAGCGGGAAACTTGTCGCCCCTTATTTTGGCAGATAACACATGAGGTGTCATGTTTCTTCTTCATAACATTGTTTAAATGTACCCTCTCCATTTGGGTCCCTGAACCTTAACATAAAAAAACGAAACAGATTGAAAAATTGGTGTAATACTACAGAAAATTTGTTTATAATATTGTTTTTGTTTAATTTATGAAAAACGGCTATAATTAGCAAAACATATGCCAGGACCAAAAAGATAGCTCTAATTGAGACATACAATTTAAAGAAAAAAAATGTCAAAATCGAATGGAAAACAGCTGTGGAACAGGCATATGAAAGGTACGCTTGGTTACTCGAATGGCACTGCACTGGATTTCAATTTTGAATCCTAGAAGAAAATGGCACAAGATAATATTACTTTCAATAGTACCATTTGAAAGCTTATTAAATGCTGATTATATTTTGTCAGAGTAATATTTTCACATTTTGAACTCCTTAAGTGGCAAAAAGTAAAAAATACAGAAAATTTCTTGTTGAAAAATTTGTTTTTGCTAAATTACTCAAAAACGACTATAATTAGTAAAAAATGCATAAAGACCAAAAAGATAGCTCTTATCAAGACCTACAATTTAGCAAAGAACACATCAAAATCGGTTAAGAAATGGCCGAGATACAAGTGATTTAAGAAGTGCGTTTTCCGCCATCTTGAATCCAATATGGCGGCTAAGCGATCAATAAGCGGGTCATGTGACCAATTTTTTTGACACACTTTCATGACCTATAATAACCCTGTGAGGTCAAACTGAGGGTACATTGAAGTGCACACGAAACATGAGCTAGCTCCATGACTATACCAGTCCAAGTACAGATTGAAAGTTTAAAGAGCCGGCCTAGTACAGATCCCTCAGGTACACCGCAGAGAATCCGGTCCCAGGCTGGCATGTCTGCAGGCCCGCATTAAGGGGGGTGCTAAGGGTGCTGCAGCACCCGGGCCCGCAGTTTTAAGGGGCCCGCATTTTCGGAAATGCATTAATTTTTTTTATTGTACTTGTAATTAGGCCCCGCGCTGATGGCTATATAGGTAATCACAGCACCCGGGCCCGCACTACCCTTAATGCGGCCCTGCATGTCTGAGTCATTCTCGACTCTTATCGATCGCCCATCGAAGTTAGGAGCGCATACAATCGAGCGACCGCCCAGCAAAGCCATGGGAGGTGCCAAGACGGGCCAGAAGGACGATGTGATCGACGGTTTTGAAAGCCGCCGCGCTTACATCGAGTAGGGTGAATAGCGTGACTCTTCCAGTTCCAGAGCATCGTAGATGTCGGAGACGAGTCAAAGAAGCGTCTCAGTCAAATGGCCCTGCGTTAAGCCTTAGTGACGCTTTGGCACGAGATGGTGCGTGTCTAGATAAGATACCGCCTGGTGCGCGACTATTTCGTCGATTATCTTAGACAGAAGCGAGAGGTTGAAGAGGTTGTAGTTACTGATGTCTTCAGGATCCAGTTCAGGACTCTTGAGATAAGGTCGTACGATGGCCGGCTTTTTGCTGGATGTTATAGGCCCTTCAGAAAGTGCTGCATTGCAAAGCTGCATGTGGAATGGAAGCAGCTCGTCGACAAACTCCTGAAGAAGAAAGGTTTGGACCGGATCAAGGAAACATATCTTCGAGGGCGAAGGCAGAAGATTTCAATTCAGAGGGAATCACTGATCTGAAACCATCCACACGGTGTTGTGTCGTGGTGTACTCTGGTGAAGGGAAGAACGTTCGGACATCAGCAACCTTCCCGTCAACGCATCGCACGCATTCGTCAGCAGTGGTAATTGGGTTCTCAGCGGTACTGTAGCGGCCGCGCGGAGAAAATATCTCTCCAGAGCCGACGGCTATCGTTTGAATGACGAGCGATTTGATCCTTTCTGCTCCTTGTCCTAAAAGAAGGTGATTTGTCACGAAGAAGCCGGATCCATTTAGCGCGTTCGCTGGCCAGACCGGTCCGCCTGTACAGTGTACAGGCACTAAGCGCGGAGTTTGACACGGTGGATCATGAAATTCTGGTCGAGCGCCTAGTTACCTCTTTTGGAATCAGCAGACGGCCACTGGATTGACTGTGCTCCTTACTGAATGGTCGGACAATCATGGTCAAAATCGGTTCGGACTGCACGGCTTGGACACCAGTGCCATTCGGTGTCCCGCAAAGCTCAGTACTCGAGCCGCTTCTCAACATCCTGTATAGCCTACGGCCGATTTGACACAACTCGTTACTTCGCTGGTAGCGCGGAGACACCAAAAGGCCGATGACGTACAACTGTAATCCACTTGCCATGTGCACCCATCTGATGCATTGCATGTGTATATGGAACAAAGGGCTTTGTGGCAGAAGTGCAGAAATGGATGTCGTCTAACCGGATGAGAGAGAGAGAGAGAGAGAGAGAGAGAGAGAGAGAGAGAGAGAGAGAGAGGAGAGAGAGAGTGAGAGAGAGAGAGAGAGAGAGAGAGAGAGAGAGAGAGAGATGAGAGAGAGAGAGAGAGAGAGAGAGAGAGAGAGACGAGAGAGAGAGACGAGAGAGAGAGAGAGAGAGAGAGAGAGGAAGCAGAGTAGATGAGATGTACATAACTAAAGTCTTCGAAGTCTTTGAGAACCTTATCGTGTATGAATTGGTGTATTTGTAGAAATATCTAAAGAGAGAGAGTAGATATATAGTTGATCTCCAATTCTCACAGGTACTAGCTAACCTGTGAGGATTTAATCGATTTTTGAGTGGATTGTTGAACTGGCATTGAGAGTGTGTAGGTGTAGGTGATTGTGGGGGAATGGAGTAGATGTAGATGACTTGTGTGTGCGTGAATTTGATCGATCTTATGGGTATATTCGCTTATAATGGTAATATGAGTGTGTATAAGTATATGACAACAACATTGAAAAAGAACGTCGTCGAACTTATCAGAAGATCAGTGAACTGTCAAAGAGCGTGTAGATGTAGGTGACTAGAATTTATGAGAATTTAATCGATTTAGTGAAGTGATTGGTGTATTGTTAGAAAGCGGGAGAGTGTGGCAATCTAGACTGATAATCGATTTCAATGACAAGATTCACATATCGTTTGAGAGGAAGCGTAGTAGTACGTGACCAGAATCTGAGAACTTTTTCTAACGAATACATTCGTGTATTGGTAGAAAAGGGGAGCTAGAGAAGGAGAGAGAGACAGAGGGCGAGAGTGTAAATCAACAGTAGATCTACAATTATCACAGGTACTGACCTGTGGGCATTTAATCGATTTTTTAGTTGTCTTCTTGAAACGGTGTAAAATGCGTTTAGTGGGTTCTGGTGTTGTTTTCGACTTCCATGGATCAGTGCTGGTTGAACTACACGAACCATCAAGGGTTCTAACCTTCGAGGTTGAATGTTGTTGCGAAGGGCGCATAATGAATTGACCGTTATGCCTGTTAGTCTCGCTTTATCTAGTTAGTCGAGTAGGCTACACACCTAGGCGGCTAGGCCCTATCGCTTACTCGCATCATAATTATGTCTCAAATCCTCCTGTCTATCACGCTGTACATTTCTGTTGGAAACCATGTCCAACCACTACACGACATCTGGACGATCTATGCAATCCGCGGTCTCCTCACTTCTTGTTAAGTTCCTCTAGTCTCCTTCGCTTTCTGACTTTCCAACAATTGCTCAGTATCATATTTTCTCTGGATAAAATGCCTGACTTGAAGCAACGCTCGTGAATAGGCTTAAGGGATCTATGTCCTACGCTGAACATTGAAGTTACACTTTAGAAATTTTCCAGCCTACGATTAAGGTTACGATTAAATATTTACGCAAATGAAACGAAATAATATTTAACATATGCACGGTCATACTCATACCACTTCTGAACTCTTGACTGAATTGCTCTGTAAATGTAGATTATGCTAAATTTTACAGGCCTAATCGACCAGGTAACTTAGCAGATAAAATAGAACCACTTACATTTGCAAATTCGACTTCGTTCTTTCACTTCAAGCACCTTAAGCACCATACTTCACTCGTCTTCAGGTATTTTCAACTTGTTTCAGAAAGGTTTCTTAAATGAAATAAAACAAAGCAAGGTCACAACGCGGCACTCTATTTAGTTAGTCACTGTTTAACGACGCCTTTCTCCTTTCTTCAGGCTTGGGACTGGTACTACCACAGGTGGGGAATAGCAGAGCTTCAAACGGTAGGCCTGTTATTGCTCGAATGCTCTGCGCGTCACCTGCATGGTGGAGATACACAAGTGCAAGTGATAGGGTCCGTCTCAGGCAACTCCTGTGCAGGATGAGACGAGCTGGATACCTACTCCGACGAGATACCCCATCCGCTGATACCCTGGCGAGCAAAGCAGATGACGCACTAATGAGCGCTGTATTATGCAACGAGATGCACGCTGTGGACTTGCCCTCCTCAAAAAGTTAACATATACAGTTTACGCCCCCGGACGCATAACCTAAGTACCCTTCCAGAAAAGACGCAAAAAACTACAGGCCTACAGGCCTACCCGCATACTATAAAATTATAAAAACATACTAAGCACTGAGACCCGAAAATATTGATTACCTGTAAACCCACGCTTCCAATTACTCTTGTAGCAAGCAGCGTTTTTCCTGATAGATTGTCTCAATAAACGAATATACAATACAATACAATAATTATAAAACGGCAAGTTGAGATTATAAAACAGTTATAAACTGTACTCAATTCTGCGAAATCTACATTTATGGTCAAATATGACGTCATAATGCACTTCATTCTTCTTTATCTACATAAAAATGACGTCTGAAGTCTAAAAATATAAATGACGTCAAGTTAGATTTATTTAAAGGAAATCATCTACATTAATGGGCTTATACACTGCCTTCTAGAAGGCAATGGCTTATAACGGCTATGAAAATGACGTCACAAATGCTGGTTGCGCTCTTTAGACATCTGAACAGGCGATTAGAGACAGACACAGAGACAACAGGAAAGAGTCCGTCTAACTATATGTCTACGTCTGGCCTGTGCGATGTAAAAGCGCATTTCGCTTTATTATACAATATACACTATACAGGCGTCCAGCCTTGGTCCATGTATAATCGACTGTTTGTGTTTCTGTTTCTCTGGCGGTCGTCAACTCGTCTCTTGTCTACACTAAGTCCGTCGGCCATTCTATTGCTTTGGCTTTAGACTGTATGTTTGTCTCTCTTTCTGTCATCTTTTGATCTTCACGTCTGTCTCGCTGTTTGCGACATACAGGGACAGAGACAGACAGAAGGACCTTATAAATTTTACTTTGATTAAGAGGCATCTGATACTTTTATGCAGAACGGTCCTGAATGGTACTTTAATTAAAGCGCGCTATATAAAATACTTAACAAACAAAAATCCTGAGCAACAGATGCAGTCACAGAAGAGAACGCAAGCCATAAAATGTTCTTACTTTAATGTAATACTTCTTTCGTACTCACTTCTCACTTGCATAAAATTACCTTTTCTCACTTAATTTTGTTATTGCTTACCATCTTCCTTACTTATTCACCGATTATTTTTGTTCGTTGAAATGACAACGATAAAATGTCTGTCTTACTTTACGAATAATTTCTTTTTCACTTCGATAATCGACTGCCGCTCAGTTCGGGATTTATTGTTCGTCACCTTCTTCATCATCTTCGTTGTCTTTCGTTGTCATTTTCGCCGTTTTTGTCGTCTTCTTCGACATCTTCCGTCTTCAGCCTTGGACAGAAATTAATCTGATATTCCCGAAATTCATGAGAGAACAAAGAAAAATTACATCATCTGGCGATGACGTCATATTTGGAAATTTTGACATCAAGTGACTTAATAGAAAAGGGCAATCGCAACGGGTATATAGTAATTTTAAATGACAACTTCAATATCGGTATTCTATCTTATCCAAACTGCATATTCCTTGTTACAATATAGGTCTTAGGCCCTATATCAAATTAAATTGTAATACGCAGATTTTAAATTACGAGCTTAATTTAGTCTCACACTGAAAACACGAATCGCGAACATTGGTTTATCTCGGTTTATTAGCCTACATTAAAGTTTGGAACTGAGTTCCATTTGAGTTGTATGCCTGTTCAGAAACGGTGTAATTTGACAGAATCAGCCCAGTCTGATGTTCTTAGATAACATCGACCGAACGTAGTGGCGCTATAGAAGTTCTGGGGTTAGCTTAAGCGAGCGAACATCAATCTCATAAGACTCTTTATGTTTTAAGATTTCTATTTTATATATATATATATATATATATATATATATATATATCTGTCTGTCTGTCTGTCTCTCTCTCTGTCTTTGAGAATAAAAGACTTCACAGATTACTGGCGCTGCGGACACTGCTGACACTGTTGACATCACTGCTGACCACGCCATCTTAATTCAGCGACAATCGCTGTAGTTTGGAATCGCTCAGATGGCTTGAATCCTACATAAGAGGGCGCACACAATCCGTCCATTTGGCAGAGGAGGAGACGTCACCTACGCTGGTAACCTGCGGTGTTCCACAAGGATCAGTGCTTGGCCCTCTTCTTCTTATACTATATACGGCCGATGTGGAGAGAATCATAGAAGCACATGGCCTCCTCCACCACTGCTATGCCGATGATACACAGCTTTACTTCTTCTGTGAACCATCACAAACCGCTGAGCTGAAACAGAGAGTGCTGCTGTGTATCGAACGCATTTCAGAGTGGATGGCGTCTAACCGTCTCAAACTAAATTCAACGAAGTCTGAGTTTCTATGGTGCACCACTCTCCGGCGTCGATGCAGAAGTTCAACCAGCTGACACCATCCTCAACCTTGGAGTACACTTTGATAGCTGTATGACCATGACGGACCATGTGAGTAGCTGCTTCTACCAACTGCGGCGTATTAAAACCATCCGCAGATTCATTCCAACCTCAACTGCCGTCATCTTGGTCAACAGCTTCATAGTCTTCAGGGTTGACTACTGCAATAGCCTACTGGCGGGTCTGCCGACTTCTCAATTAGATCGAATACAGTCGGTGTTCAACTCTGCTGCACGTATCATATATGGCCGGATACCATCTGACCATGTCACTGATCTGCTGCGCGACAACCTTCACTGGCTGCGCGTTCCTCAGCGGATTACGTACAAACCGTGCTTGATCACCTATAAAGCATTGAATCACCTCATGCCGGATTATATCTCTGATTTCTGCATTCGTGTGGCAGACAACCAGAACAGATGTCGGCTACGATCGTCATCAAAAAATCAACTGCAAGTCCCGCGGTCTTCTACGAGATTTGGCGACTGCTCCTTCTCTGTCGCTGGACCCACTGCGCGGAACAATCTTCCTAACCACGTCAAGAATGCGCCATCTCTGGAGTCATTCAAATCGCACCTGAAGACATAGGCCCTATCTTTTTAAACTTTCATACGACTGTCATTGACTTTTGTAACTCATGTACAGCGCCCTTTTCTTCGGCTTCGGCTGGTCTACGGCGCTATATAAATCGTCTTATTATTATTATAATTATTATTGTTATTATTATTATTATTATTATTATTATTGTTATTATTATTATAATTATTATTATTATTATTATTATTATCTAAAGTTGATTTTTTCCACATCCCTCTGTTTTTCTTATACCAAACTCGGCTGAGCGTGGCCGTGTCCACAATGTGACACTAATCTGTAGTCTCCAAACTTCTAAAGCGCCACTCGAAGACCAAGCGCAGGGCACCAGCCTATTCACGAGCGCTGGACAATAATAGTAGGTGAGCAACTTGTCCAAAGTCGCTATATTGGCTTGAGATAGATTGGAATCTGCAACCCTTCGGTTGCAAGGCACAGAACATACCACTACACCACCACTACGCTACATGTCGCCTTCTCCAATCTAATCTAATATTGAAATTGCTGCTTCTGATGATAACGATATAGCACACCTCTATTAAATGAATGAATCCTATAGTACCTTTAGGAGAGGTATGCCATATCGTTATCATCAGAAGTAGGCTTTTAAATAATTAGTTCAGTTAAGTTACTATTTTCAAATTCAAAGACTACTAAATGACAGCAACTCTTCTCCCCACTCACGGCTTTTCAAGCAACCACGTACTGCCTACGCTTATAGGTGGCATGAGAAACTAGAAATTCCATTTTCGCTTTTACACAAAACCATGAGGTTTTACGTAAAAGCGAGACTAAAATTTCCAGTCTCTTTGTCTGATTACTTAGGCCTATATTTAGCAACGCGTGATTTGAATCCATGACAACCACACAAATATTTACTTTGTTAGGCCCCATTGGCATAGAACGACAAAATATCCCACTTAGGTCTGTGTGTTTAGGCTTAATTGTCAAGCTATTTAAGCCCACTTAGGTCTATGTGTTCAGTCTGAGCTTAAATAGCTTGACAATTAGGCCTAGAGGTACGGCAAGCCAGTGCTTCTTGTCATATCGGTTGTGAACGTCTGAATCGTAATTGCAAACTCGAGAATTTCTAAAATGTTCAAGTTGAGGTAAATGTGATAGGCGCGGCGTATTGGATGGATCATGTAAGATTTTAAAGATGGGACTTTAGTTAGAATGGAAAGGCTGAGAAGTGATAGGTAGAAGAGTTTAATCGAGGGAGAGAATAGTGGGTGAACGACAAGAAGGGTGAAGAATTGGAGAATGTGTAGATCTCAGGAGGGTGATCAGGTGCAGTATGGAATACAGGTCAGTTATAGAACCAGAAAATGAGTAATTTCTAGGGGACGGGCAAAAATTAGTTAAGAGAATTGCCTGGACGATTGGATTGCGAAGAGTTTGCGAAAATATGTAGGTCGAGAGTATTCCAGACAGTTATAGGTAAGCGAAAGAACTTTGAAAGGAATGTGTTCATGAATGAATAACACAACATAGACCCTGTGATTTTGTAATGATATAACATTTTAAAATGAGAACTTATAACTTACTTTTGAATTAAAACCGATGTAACAAAGGGTAGCGGAAAAAGCATAAAGGCTAATGATTTGATATTTAAACGGGCTCAAATTTTGCGTAGCGTAGGCCTAATGGACTCTACTTTCCTCATACGTCGACGCGAATTGTTGCATTTGATCATTCTTTGTATTCCAGATAACTATAAAATCGGTGCACTGGACTGAAATTTAGGTAGCCTCAACATCCAGTGCCTATAACTCGTTTAGAAAAGGTAGGCTGTATTGTTATCATCAGAAGTAGGCTGAAATAGTTGTTCAGTTAAGATAATATTTCCAATTTGTAGGATACTTGAATGCGGGTTTCATTCATAACTTATTTAGACAGGCCTAATAAAGAAACCCAGAGATCGGTTAATATTCAAGTTGTTCAATAGATTGTGGTTTATTTTTGGCATTTCAACCGTTTATTTTACTAATTAAATTTATTTTATAACGCCTATGTTTAATAGATAATGACCAGAACTACAGGATGCCGCTTAAAAATGGCATTGGCTGTGTAATTTTGCACAATAATCAGTAAAAGGAGTAGGGGGCCAGAATACATCTTCCGTGCTAAGCTATAGGATGCAGACAGAGAGAAATGGCTTGAACAAAGGCTGCTTCACGATGCATTGCCTTTAACGTAGAGTAGCGACGCTGTACTCTGCACGTGCTGCGAGTGGCGCTTTAGTAGCTTGGAGATTACAGTATAGGCTTACGATACACTGTTTTAATGTCGTTTGCTCATTGATAAACACCGTAGATTTGTGTAGTGGACGAGCATTTCGTGATAGATCTAAGTCCGGTTCGGGCGAGTTGTCAGAGATATGTTTACTGACGAGAAGTGTACATAAAAAGAGTAATCAGTGCGATCCTGAGTTACAGCCAAAACAATCCCTCTCGCGTGCTGGACAGGCTCCGCTGAACCGCCAGGGCTGGGCCTAACCTGCTTTTAGATCGCGAGACGGTCTGAATCCCGATTGTGTGAGTTTAAAAGGCTGAGCTAAGCTCGAGGAAAGACTCGATCGTGAGAAATAAAAACATCACAGCTAGGTCTGTGTAAACATACGAGAAACGTACGGAAGGTTAGGCCTACCTCTGCGGTGCTGTTCGAGAAACCAGTCTTTTACATTCTGGTAAGAGGCAGACTGATCGGAGCGCACCGAGCTAGTCGAGGAATAATAATAATAATAATAATAATAATAATAATAATAATAATAATAATAATAATAATAATAATAATAATAATAATAATAATAATAATAATAATAATAATAATGAGGAATAGAGGCCGTTCCAGATGATTTACCTATTTTAATTAATATTTAAGTCCCCGAGGGATCATATGTACCTTGGGGCAAAAAAAAAAAAATAATAATAATAATAATAGTGATGATGATGACGATGATGATGATGATGATGACGATGATGATGACGACGACGATGATGATGATGATAATGATGATGATGATGATGATGATGATGATGATGATGATGATGATGATGATGATGATGATGATGATGATGATGATGATGATGATGATGATGATGATGATGATGATGATGATAATAATAATAATAATAATAATCGTATTTATTGACAAGCTTACTGACAAACCGCAGTAAGTAGCGTTGAAACATATGACGGTACAGTTATCAAGATCTTATAGAACATACATCTTGGCAGCCTGTTAGGCGCTCGCTCATTTTGCATCTGTCTCTAGGGAGTGGAAGGCTGAGTCGACTTGTAATATCCTATAAGTCATTACGTGTGGTATTAATTGGACAGGCTTGAATTGCTGATTTGTGATCAATAGTATTGAAACGAATTATAGGTCATCAAATAACTTGTATACTATATATTAATTAATTAGGGCTTAGAATTAGCTAGACAATTAAAGTGGCGTTAAACTAGGAGAGTGGCGCTATAATATATAATAATTTCTAGCACTGAGAGAGCCGTTGATGTGTGGTAATTAAAAGCATCACGTGATCCAACATGACGTAGGAATTTTCATGTTAACGAAGGAAGCCAACGAATGGGCGCGCGAGCACTTGCGTCTAAATGATCAGTTGTTTTTATGAGCTATGTTTAGCTCAACCAATCACGCGTCGGATGGGGTGGCGATGTTTTAAAAGAATATTAGGTCTGAGCCACTTAGAAAAATTATTTTCCGCGATTGTTATATTGTTTTTAAGTGATTTCCCAAAACAATACTGGTAATATAATTATTATGGAGTCTTGGTTGAAATGTTTTACATTTTAACTGTTTAAGGATACATTTTAACTGTCTAAGGAATGGAAGTTTGGAACAAAAAGTTAAACATTAGGACTATCTCCAACATCCATAGCGGAATGTAAATTATAAGTTCTCTTCTGTGATTGGTGGCGTTTTCAAGACACGTGATTGGTTGAGGTAAAGAAATAGCTCATAAAAATAACAGAACATTTGGACGCAAGTCGCGCGAGCCAAAAGGACTTGAAATTATTGAGTAAGGAGGTGGATTAGTTGGGGCGATCCAACACGAAAATCTAAGTGAAGAAACCTTCGTTTCGTTAATAGTCCAGGCAAACTAGCTCAAAATTCCCTTCAACCTTGGCAAAATTGCTTCAGAAGCTTTTCAAACGGTTTCCTGCTCAGGAACCATTGCTGAATAACATATCCAAAATCCTACAAAATCGGACCACGGGAACACCTCCCAAAATGAATTTCAAAATGGCGAATTGGCTGTTTCTTGAATGGAAAGGCAGAGAAGTGATGGATAGAAGAGTTTAATAGAAGCAGAGGATGGTGGGTGAACGACAGCAGGAGGGTTTAAGGATTGGGGAATTTATCAATTTCAAGAGGGAACAATAATTTAATAATAATAATGATTAATTAATAGTTTCTGGGGTATGGGCAAAAATGAGCTAAGCGGATTCTTTGGTAGAGCTGGATGATTGGATTGCGAACAATGTTCCCTCTACGTTGCGCGGGTGCACGGACGTGCAGCTTCCGTCACACGCACGAGGAAGCACCTTTGACGTCCGCGCAATGGACGTCACAGGTGGGAAGTTTTTAATGGTTTAAAATCAGGAAAAAGTTGTTCTTCTTAAAGTTCAAATTTATACAGTACAAATTAAGTCGCACAGCGTCATAACTTAGTCACACTGCATAGCACACTACACAGTGCTTTAAACAATGGCACGTTCATCTGCATTCCGCCTCAACATTAAGAGGACAAATTGTTGTCCGTTTTTCTTGCAGTCACCGCGCAACAGATGACAAGTCTTGCGCATTTGCATATTTGCCTTAGAGGGAAGGTTGATTGCGAAGAGTTTGCGAAAATACGTAGGTCGAGAGTATTCCAGACAGTTATAAGGTTAGCGAAAGAACTTTAGAAAGGAATGTGTTCCTGAATGAATAACAAAACAGAGACCATATAATGTTGCAATGCTGTAATATTTTAAAATGAAAGCTGATAACTTGCGTCTGAATAAAAACCGAAGCAACAAAGCGTTGTGGAAAATGTATAAAGGCTAATGAGTCACGTTGATATGATATTTAAAGGGTTCGAATTTTACGTAGCGTAATGGAATTTACGTTTTTCATAAGTAGACGCGAATTGTTACATTAGATCATTCTTTGTATTCCAGATAACTGAAGTCAACTTCCAATAATGGCGCTCTCTGATCCTAAAAAACCCGATGTAGTACCTGGGGACACCTCAGAAGAAGAAGTTTCTGATAATATGCAGTCTCTAGCGAAGCAGTCGCTCTCTGCTACTAAAGAAACCGATGTCGTACCTGGGGACAACTCAGAAGAAGAAGTTTCTGATAATATGCAGTCTCTAGCGAAGCAGTCGCTCTCTGCTACTAAAGAAACCGATGTTGTACCTGGGGACACCTCAGAAGAAGAAGTTTCTGATAATATGCAGTCTCTAGCGAAGCAGTCGCTCTCTGCTACTAAAGAAACCGATGTTGTACCTGGGGACAACTCAGAAGAAGAAGTTTCTGATAATATGCAGTCTCTAGCGAAGCAGTCGCTCTCTGCTACTAAAGAAACCGATGTTGTACCTGGGGACACCTCAGAAGAAGAAGTTTCTGATAATATGCAGTCTCTAGCGAAGCAGTCGCTCTCTGCTACTAAAGAAACCGATGTTGTACCTGGGGACACCTCAGAAGAAGAAGTTTCTGATAATATGCAGTCTCTAGCGAAGCAGTCGCTCTCTGCTACTAAAGAAACCGATGTTGTACCTGGGGACACCTCAAAAAAAGTTAAAAAAGTAGCTACTCATAGCCTGCAGACGAATGTCACTTTGAGGAAAGACAGCATTTCAGGAAGCGCAAGCGCAAGCGGTGCTCCAGCCATTCTCATCGCCGGCGGAATAGGCACCTTTTTAGCGTTTGTAGGTGCAGGCATATTCATGGCTTTGTCAGGAAACTCTGAAAAGTCTAAAAAATAAATAAAACGGGTAGCATTCATTTAGAGTACTTCGTTTTTATTTGGACCCACAATCTTCTATGAACTCAATTAAATAAAAAACATAAAACACTGTATGAAGTAGGAATTGCTGCATATAAACAGAAAAATTTCCAGACTTTAAAGACAGAACTTCATAAGATCTGTCGAGGACTGCAGTTTTCTGTGTTGATTTACCACTCCATGACGACGTCATTTCGCATCCACCGGCACGTAGGGGCTAATACGACCTCGATAGACCCAGTATGGATGGACATGCTGCCTGGGAAAATGACAGCTATTTCAGCATGGACGGATGACTGGGTAATGGGTATAGAGCAGCGAATGTGACTACCTCGCATCATTGAACGTGCCTTGACGACTCTGGTTTACTACACTGAACTAAGTGAATCTAAAACGGAGGGCGGAGGGAAGCTATTGGTTGGGAAAGGCAATGCCAGTGATGTTTGTGAACAATTTGCTTTTATGTAGGCCCTGTGGTTTCACTCGACCAGAGGTGTTCGATATTGTAGTGGTTATCGACACGGACTGTCAATCAAGAGGTCGGGGATTTCAAATCCCCGCCAGGGCAGAAATTTGGTTCATTTCTACCCCATCTGCACCCTGTTGCCAACTCAGCTATAATGGGTACACTGACCGTATACTATCGGTGGGAAGATGAGACGGCGAGGGAGAGGACTTCCACCGGCCCTCATATATGCCGAGGCTAAGAAAATAAGATGCTAACAATTCATGTCCATGGCTGCCATGGTTGTTGTTGTTGTTGTTGTTGTTGTTGTTGTTGTTGTTGTTGTTCTTCTTCTTCTTCTTCTCCAACCGAAAGACCGAGCAGTCGACAAGTCGACCGTATATCTCTGCTCGCTCACCAAAATCAAACTTTGAGAATTTAGGGGCCATCCACATATTACGTACGCACTTAGGGGGGGAGGGGGGTCGGATTTTGGCGATTTTGCGTACGGGTGCGAACGGAGGGGAGGGGGGGGGTAACAAAATGTGTACGTACCCAAAATAAATTTCTAATTATGACGTCCACATTAGCCTATTTATAACTCTGTATTATCCTATAGTCGTCCCATGGCATTTTATTACATTATATAAAAGCCATGTGCAGTTATTATGTGCTGTGAACGAAACCTATAATTTGTCTATATTGGCCCTTCAATAATCTGGCCTAAAGTGCAGACAGGCTGCCTGGAGACACTTTCTGCAGCTGGTCATCGGGGGGGGGGGCGCGTCAAACGTACGTACTCAGGGGGGGGTGGTGGAAGAAAGTACGCTTGCGAACAGGGGGGGGGAGGGGTCCAATTTTCCCGGATTTTTGTGTACGTAATATATGGATGGCCCCTTATTTTGATTTTGAACTAGACCTATTATTTCTTTCTACCTTGTAGATAAATAGTCGACACATTCGATTATCTCAAAGCTGTTGTAACTGAAAAAGTCCAACGGCTTCGACGTCCAATCTCGGACTTATGATCAACCTGACACCCTATTGGCAGGACCTTCGCATGCACCTTCATTGATGATACTGAATTGGGAGAGTTTCAGATGGATATAATTGAGTCGCTATATATATAAGCTTAGGCTCCCATATACATATATAACGACAGAATGAAGTTATGATGGTATTACTATATGTATTATATCTTATCTTATCTTATATGATTATTTATAAATCGCCTCCCACAGCATAGACAATTCAGATGCGCTCCCAGCGTGTCAGCCCCGAGGGAAAAGAAAGGTCTTTAGGCAGCACAGCGAAGAGGGCGAGATCCCAAGCAATATCTTGCTACGGAGAGAGGGGGCAGGTCATTCCATAGGGAAGGGCCAAGGATGGCAAAAGCACGATGCTGTGCCATCGAAGTCCTTGCGCGAGGGACAAGTAGATCAAGGCGGTCAGCAGACCGAAGAGGGCGGGAAGAGAGAGCAGATAGAGGTTTACGCATTAGGTCACAGAGGTAGGCCTATTTAGGAGCTTTTCCCAGTTCTTCTCCTAGAGACCAGGAGAAGAACCTTGTATTGGATGCGGGAAGCAACAGGAAGCCGGTGAAGTACATCAGTCATAAAGGTAGTGATGTGAGAGAAGCGAGGAAAACGGGCAATGAGCCCGGCAGCCGCATTCAGAACAGACTGCAGAGATGAAAGGCGCGCTTTATAATGGATATCATCTTTCAGACAGTGGTGTAATTTCATGTTGTTGGTCCCTCTGCAGATGGTTTGAACGGCCGGTGAACCTACAGGAACTGCTGAATGAGCAATCGTATGAATTAAAGTAAGCTTCACTGCAGATTGGATTCAATCGTCTACGAAAGACGAGTTCATGTTCGATGAGGTGCATTTGAATGAAATCATTTTATTGCAACCCAGAACAGAAAACATAACAATGACACGAAACATCGAGTAAAATCGAAAGAAAAAATATAAACTCGGCAACAAAGGGAACCCAGAAGGGATGTGTATCTGTGGCGTTCTCATTGCCCTCTATCGACTGACTGGACAAAGCGTGCGGGATTTGAATCCGAGTCTATGTAGGGCTTATTTCTTATCTCTACACCACTTGTGTCGAGCGCTATATGTTTTTCTGGTACCAAGGATGTTTCCTGACATATGTCTGCGTGTGTGAAAGGTCCTTCTGCCCTTACAACAGTATTTTCGGCGGGAAAGTTCCCGCATAAACGACCAACTTCCCGCGCTAGCTGTGACATACTAGTTCCTAGCTGTGACATGCTAGTGCCTAGCTGTGACACGCAACCTTCTAATTTCTCCTGGCGCAAGATAAATCCTCTTATCATTTCACACAATTCAACAACTTCACCTGTAGAAATGGCAGCTGAATTTGCTGTCATCATTTTAATTATGTTTCACAATGACTTATATTTATTGTAATTTAAATGAATTAAAGTCAGTTATTACGGTTAATTGTCAATGTTCTCTAATCCGCGAATAAAGAATTAAAATCTACACGCTAGTGTGGTAAATGTCAAACTGATACAGTGGCGAACATACGGAATCTATTTCTGTTTCTCTTTATCGGAGAAATCACAAATTAGCTTACTTATCGTTAATTCAACAATTCAATAATCACACTTTACACATGCTCGCATTTGACGACACAAACTACCGATCGATACCAAAAATACAATTAAAACAACTGGAATCGATACTCAACCTCTAACCGGAAGAAAACACTGATTCACAAGTATTTCCAGTCGATCATACGACTTCGATCCGTCGAAAGATCAAACTGCACCAACACGTCCGACAGCGACGAAAACAACACAGAAAAGGCGCACGTCTCACATCGACGACATCCACACAGAAAAGGCACACGTCTCACTTCGACGACATCCACACAGAAAAGGCGCGTAGCAGGCCAGGCCTCGCTGTTTTATAGACAGTTCACTTGGCGCCAAATATTCCCGGGCATTTCTGACCAATGAGAAACCTCCATTCTGTCAGGCGCACACAGAAATCTACCGCGCTAGTTCAGGATTGGTGCTCTATTAATAGAATTAACGAGATGCGATAATATGTAAATTACTCGGTGTGCGTGGCCACATTTATGTTGCGCTAACCATTCGTTCAAACACACATTATATAAATTGACGTTCGTCACACGTCCCGCTAAATTAGGGCACCCAAAGCAATTTGTATTTAACCTAAAAATAATACTGGCCTGCATGGTTCAGTGACATAAGATTGCAACTACCGAATGATGCTCGTCATCTTCGACATGAGCGCGCTGTCAAGTAAACCACTTGCGGTGTATTTACAGTTTCATGACTTGCGCTTTATAAATCTTCTCATGATAATAAACCAGTCTATACCTCAACCAAAAATATAGAGTGCAGAAGAGAAGTCTGACATAGAACTGGTCGCATTATTTGACTCAGTGTCGGTTAGTTTGCGCCCCACAAGGTCCTCACTAGATAATTGCATTTCTATTTTTTTATAGGCAACACAACGCCAGTTTATAATGGCAAGCAACAGTGATGGCGCTAAGTATAATCGTGCGACAAGACATATGCATGGCTCCAAAACAGTAGCCGCTCGAGGCTCGAACGTGCAGGCACACTCCGTCTTTCCTGTCAGGTATACAGTACACAGTGTATCAGTTGTCTGGTGTGTTGAGCAGTTCAACCCCAACTGATCTTGTAATCCACTCAGCTAAGTAACTGAAAATTTGTTGGGCGGGGTTGGGCTTTGAACATCACCTCCTTGATGGCATCTTACAACATGGAATGTAGACAAATATGCTTTTTTTGGCTTAAAGCTGACAGGCTTAGACGAAGCCACTGGACTACCAACAGAAAGAAGCTACAAAACATAGTTCCGTGTTATTTTTTTAAAGTGTAATAGCTTCGTAATTTTTCTTTTTTCTTTTTTTGCACACACCTTTTGAATTGTGTGGCCATTTTAATTCTTGTTTGACGTTTAAATAAATTTAAACAGGAAACTAGACCATCTCATGAGTCGTCAGCTGTTTCGTGTGCAACATATAGGCATATATTAACAACATAAGAGTTTGACCTGCGTTCATGTAGGCCTACTTTGGTAATATGTACAATTGCCGATCCCCTGCAGTTCTTTTTCCACAACTAAAACATTGGGTATACATTGTTCGTTGTGTGATATTTGTAACAGTCTGGCAGAGAACTTAACGTAAATCTCTCTCTAGAGTCTGTAATCAAGCGTCTCCTGCTTTTATACATTATTGGGTGTGCTTCAGATTCTGTTGTTTACGATGAGGTCGATTAAAATGCTGATAATAAATTAATACAAGAATGTTTGTCAACGATTTTCTTGTTTTGATGCAGAAGCGAGTCAGAATACTGTAGTGAATTTCTTAACTACGCCTGTACGTATTCAAACAGAACGAGGTCATGAACTGTTAAATACGCTGGAGCCAGACAAATCGCAACAGCATAGGCTAAGCATATAATCCTTTTCATTGGAATGGAAAATATGTAGTTTAGTAGAGTTTTTCAATAAATTAAGAATCAAAATATCGGAAGGCATCAAAGGTTGTGTAGTTTTTCAAAACTGCTTGATTTCAACGAACGCATCATAGAATATATATATATATATATATATATATATATATATATATATATATATATATATATATATATATATATATATGCTACATTTTACATCAGTGACAAGAGAAGGGAATGTCGATAAAAGTTTTCTGCTTGAACATTATACAAAGTCTTCAGGAATTCTGTTAAATATTCACTCATAAACGAAATACTAGGCTACTCTGGATTCATCAGATATGTCTCTGCCATTTCAGTTCAGAGCGCTGCTGCCTCCGTTGACGAACTAAACGTATTCGTATCCTCTGGCCATGCTAGACCTCAGCAGACATGCAACAATAATAAACACCACCTGAAACAATCAAAACCATTCATTGTAGTCATACTTAGACAAAGAAAAGGTGCAAGTGAGACCGTAAGGTCTCGACGACATAGGTACCATAACACAGAAGAATAGAGAAGCAGCACTTTCCGTCACATTTAAACAATCAGTTGATTGTTGTCGTCTATAATAGAGCCGCAGAAACCGTAAGGTTGGAATGTGGAAAGAATAAATATGCGTAAAATGAAGGGTTTCACATTCTGTAAATCGCTAATATAACAATTAGCTCTAGGCTTAGATGTACTCGGATCCTTGCTAAACTGAAGAGTGGAACCTAAGAGTATTATATATGTTCGCAAGCGTTCAATATATATATATATATATATTTATTTATTTATTTATTTCATATTTTAAAATATATTTTCTAACGAATTATGACGGTCTCAAGTTCTATCAAAAACTTTAAATTAAACGAGCATTGGCTTCGCATTCCTCAAGTCACAATTTACGATTTAATCATCAGCAGCATAAGTTTCTGATGCCAGCCATTTGGCGGAGATGGGTGCGAATAAATGATCTCCATTGTCCTCGGTCATTTGTCAAATCCATTGCTCCCCTTATTGTTAGTCCAAGTTGTTATGTCCTCAGTTATATTATCTATCCAGCGTAGTCTTGGTCTGCCTAAGTTTCTTTTTTCCTTCGAATGCATTATGTGGGATTCGGTCAACTGGCTTCTATCTACATGCCCAAATCGCCAGGGTCTTCGTTGAACCACCACGTCTAGCGAGTTGTTTGGACACTTAATAACTGTGTGTTGTCATCATTTCTAATCCTAAATTGTGGCTTAAGGAAAGTTGGTAGTTTGGCAAAGAAGCTGCGATAACGTAATGCATATCCATAACAACTATGGATTGCATTCATCATGCGGGCAGAATGAATGGCCTTAGTTACAGATTTAGCACAAAATCGTAGAATAATTCTGCGCAATGATAATAACTTCAGTGCATTTTCGTTTGTATCAGCTTAAAACAATAATCTACAGTATGAAGTAACATATGTTCTGTGTATTAAATAGGTTGAGGTCTCGTGGTAACCACGGGAACTCTTGTCATTGCCTATGGCCCCATCGTAACCGTCGTCACAGTTTGTGACCATCATGTATGCATACATGCAACTTAGCATAGCGTCTCTTTCATACCTTTCAAAAGCGCTGGTACGCTGGCGCCAGATAGGCTTGAAAGCCTAGAAACTGATCTCTTTGAAGTTCAATAACCATCACATCTCAGTTTGAGCCTTGTAAATTTGTATTAAGCTTATATACATTTTAAAGCCAGCTACGAACGGTAATACAAACAAACATACTTTTGTAGCAAGACAGACACACATAGACCTACAGGGAAACAGAGACAGACGTGTAGCATTTGTGCCATCGGTTGATGCCTTGTGCATTAGACACCGGCGCAATAGAAGTTACTAATTAATTAATTTATAGGCCCACCTGAATTAAGACAACTGCGATGACGACTCCTATCAAAATGCCGACGTACTGCTTGATCAATCCATCAACCTTGCTGTCGCAACCCTGAAACATATCATACATGGCAATGGTGCATATACGGTATAGACCGTCAACCTTACTGTCGCAACCCTTAAACACATTATATGTGACAATCGTGCTCAAGGGGTAGTTACACAGCATTCAAGCATACGTGGACTTGAATTAGAGTAAAGTCAAAACACCCTGATGTTTTAATTTTGTAACCTATGCTACTTTTTTTAGCTCACAAGTAGTCGTTATATTTCGCCGAATTTGTTAATACAAGTTGCATCGGCTATCTTGCTCAAACAGTAGCCCATACAGCATCTAAATACACATAAAAGTAACTGTATTATTCACTGTTAAACGACACCTAATGTCTACCAAAAACCATTAACGACGATCTTATCTTACACTTCTGTCTAAGCATTGGTACCATAGTGCGACCGTGCGTTACCTCCCGGAATAACGTACGCGTACTGTACGTACGTTATCGAAAAAAATAACGTACGCGTACCGTACGCGTACGGTAAAAATGCCACAAATTTATCTGGTCATTCACAAAGAACCTCAATATAACTATGGTCTTATACGTTACGCGTACCGTACGCGTACGTCAAAATGATCAGTTTAACTCTACAGTATTAGTCTCTCCGTACGCAGGCATATTTATTTACGAACGGTACGGAAATTTAGTATTACCAATAAAAATGACCATCCTATAAAGTGTGCCGTAAAATCTTAATAATAAGTTAATATTCTTCACATTAGACAGAATATTACCAATTTGGATTTTAAAAGTTTGAAAGTAGAGATCATTGAACAGCCACAGATGACTGATGTAATGGTTAAAATTGGTTACGACCGTCAATCACCAACTATTATTGACTTTTGTTGTGCATAATGTTATGTATTTATTTTCGTCATGAATTGATGTGAACGTACGGTAACGTACGGCATAATAACGTACGCGTACTGTATACGTACGTTATGGAAAAAAATAACGTACGTACAGTTCTTACGGTCGCACCTTGATTGGTACGTTTCAAGTAATGCACAGAGAAAAACAAAAAGGTAACAAACGCTGGATATAAAGAGATATGAATTTGTCACCATGTATTGTCAGGTTCTAGTGCGACCTGGTTTTAGTGGATTCATTACTGGACTGCCAGTGAATCAGATGCGCATTTATTTTATAGCTAAAAAGAACTATGAACCAAGTTCAAAATCTGGTTTGTCGAAATCGTCTCTCATTGTATGATTCGCATAATGCTAAGTTAGTTCTGTTCTCTATATGACTAGATATGAAAATTGTAGCGTTTGAACTAAAAATAGATTTTCATCTGATCTGTGCGTAAAGTATTACCTCTATGTAAACATATTTGGTGCGTTCTGTGCTCTCATTGTTGTAGGCATATTTACGGCAACTGGTGAGGTCTAAAGTGTGACCTGTTTTGTTCACTGTGCAGCACGATTCTGGTACGGTCTGAAGGCAAAGACATACAATAAACTTCAGTAAGGCAGCTTAATGCAGAGTAGTGCAGTTAAGAGCATTGCGTTTCAGTACAAAATAAGAACAATGGCTTACCTCACAATACAGTACCTATAAATACAATACAATATTAAGCACTATGCAACCATGTATCACCTGGGCTACATTTTCACTAACGAACGAGGAGTGTTTACATCTTTAGTTGGGACAACTGAGGCCAAAAGGTTTTTCTTAAGCAGGCCCTTGAACTGGGAAAAAGACTATTTACTATGAAATAAGGATGTTCAGCGACTCAAACACTTTCACCCTGCCAGCATAGCTCATATATGACTCATATTTCCGTATGGGACCTGAACAAAACCCATGTGGGTTTCATCTAATGCCCATGCAAATGCTGGTAGGGCAGGTACATAGAAGCCTTCAAATTTCATTTTGCTGGCACATTTAAGTAAATAAGCTATCGGCTGACAAGCCTGCACCTGAATAGATAGGCCTCTTTTATTAATGAAGAATTTTATTAACACTCTGTAATTATCGTATTCGTAATCTCGAGAATCCTACACAGCTGGAAAAAAGCTAACGCATGGGAACCAGCTTATTCACAGGCGCTCAGTCAAGTCAAAATCAATTTGCACGAAAGGTCAGATTCGGTTGCAGGTCAAATCCAAGGGTCAGGCACGAAGGTAGATAGTCAGACGATTATGGTGGACGGTGCTAAGAATAGAAGCAGTGAGAGAAGTAGGGGGCAGAGGAGAAATCAGGATGCGATTTCTGGAGAAGGAATGTTTCAGATTCGAGTTAACTGCCTCCACAGAGATTGCCAGAGGTTCACTGTTGATTAGTCCGCAGAATGGACCAGATAACTCGTAGTTCTGATCAGCAGTTTATTCCCGAGGGCGGAGCAGCTTTCCATCAATTTTCAAAATTCAGAGGTGGGTTATAGTTTAAGTTTTGTGGTTGGAGAAGTGTTAGCGCGGAGATGAGTGGCTTGAGCGCAGTGATTGGACTGAATGACTGACGCTGACAGTAGGGTTGGGGATTGAAATGTGTCGTATAAGTGATAGAACTCTATTAGTTCAGTTATTTTAAGCCAGTAAATAGATTGTACAACAAGAGTGGTGTGATGATGCCGGGGAAAATTGTGACAGCAGAAATGAGAGCATTTTGGATAGGCCTAGCTTGTGACGGTTAATTTTGTGACGTCTATATTCGGATAGAGTGAATTGCAGTAGTCTAGTTTAGCACAGACTTTGGATGTGCGATAATGGATGCGATTTTGAAATGAAGCATATGAAGATCATGGATTTGTGATCGGAGAAGGCGAGGTTTTAGTCGCTAATTGCGTCTAAGCAGCGGAACGTAGAATTAGGCCTGAAGGGGTATGCAGAGTTGAAAGAAACAGAGGCATCAGGAATTCTCTTGAGCTTGGATATACAAGCACAGATAAAAGTCATCGAGGAGAAAATTGGAATGACAATGCGAGGAAGTTTATCTGTTATAGTCAGTGAAGCAGTTCGGAGAGAAAGAAATGAACAGTTGGTTGTCGTCAACAAACAGATGATTGTCAACTCAGGATGTTTTAATGAGGTGAGGTGAGTGGAGTACGTAGTGTACAGGATGAACAAAAGAGGTAAGAGAAGAGAGCCTTGTGGAACTTCGCAAGTGAGAGGTCAATGTTGAGGTGAAGGAATACATACATACTATGCATATTAGACATACTATGCAATAGTATACATACCACACCTATTACCTACCTACATGCATACATACGTACGTACCTCAATAATTGCACTTACCAACTGAGTTTCATTATGCCATTGACTCAGCTTCCAATCATTTGGTCCTTGTGCAGTAACGCCACAACAGTGAAGCTAAAACAAAAGCAATAAATTCCACTCTTACATTGATAATTGATACGGTTTCTTGTTAACGGTACATGCTTATATATATTTTTTATCCGATTTTGAAATCCAATAGACGTCTCTTTGCAAAGTTTGCAGAGAGGATCACTTGTCGAACATCGAATACTCGTTGCAATATCATGTAACTGCCAATCGCAAGAGCGTAGCCTTCAAGGTTGCGACACTTGTTTACAAGAGTCTTCACGGAATAGCGCCACCGTGCTTAGCCAAAGACTGCTTCCAAACCATTTGGTCAGATGCAGGGAATTAGCCTCCTACCTAAACAGTGAAACAACGATCGAAGAGATTGGTCTTCAAGCACCTGCGGAAAAACAGGAAAAGAGAGGCGGCGGAGTCCTTGTTTTGAGTAATTAAATTTAAGGAATAACATTTGCATAAAGTAGTCATAAAGATATATACAGTGCAAATATACTTACATCTTTTTGAACATTGTCGATAAAGACTGTTGAATCGTTTTGATTTGGTTGGCCGTATTGGGTTTTTACAATCTTCAACATCTGGTCGTCCAAACCGCTTACAATCTATCACAAAACATAAAATGGTTTATATATATATATAACTTATACATAGGCTTTTGTTTGTTTAACCATCAGTTTAATGACATCTCATGACAACAACGGCCGCTGACGTCATATCAAGCATCGTACATTTGCAATTTTACAAACAGCATGCACATTTAAACTATAGCCTATACAGTTCGTTAACAAACGCGCGACATATTTAATATTAGTATTCTGAAAACATGAAATTCACGACAGAACCGTAGCCAGAGGCTTTTGAAGCAGAAAATAGTTTGCACACGATAATATGGACTACAAAATAATAATAGGTCTAGTGATGATAATTATGACAGCGATGATTTGGGGGGCCCGATAGCGCATTGGATAACATCTGGCGTAGAGTGCGAGAGGTACAGAGATCGAGTCCCATATAGGCGGACATGCTTTGTAGGCTGCAATTTGCGCCGTGTATTGCAGGCTGTCTGTTCTGTTAGTAGTTAAGATTTATCGCATAACATGTACATGTACAGCGCAGTGCGTTTGCAGGCGCTTAATTAAAGAATAAATATTATTATTATTATTATTATTATTATTATTATTATTATTATTATTATTATTATTATTATTATTATTATTATTATTATTATAAAAGGGCGCCTCTGAATAGTGTATACTGCGAGAGGCGCCTTATAAATTACTAGATACGATACGATAATGAAACATAGGCGTAGACTCGGGGGTGGTGGCAGCCGGGGCACGTGCCCACAATAATTGAGATGGACTGTACACCTAATGCAACAAGTGTAGAATGAATAACCAAATGCCCTTTCTCCCCCCCCCCCAATATTTTGGACAAGTTTACGCCAGTGTAATGAAACAATAATTAAAATTAATTAAAATTGCAAATACATTACCTGGTTATAGAACACTCCAGCCAGTATCACGGCAATGACTTGTAGAATGAGGACCAGTATCAGTATGCCGGAATACTGCAAGAGAAGGTAAGAAGCACACATTTAATGTTAAGCTCCAAATAATTCATTAAATTGATTAAGGCCTGTAAATGGTAGTTTTCATGCCATATTGATGTAGGCTAGCATACAACGAAGGACGAGAAATTCCCTGTTCATGTTCTGGTCAGCACTGAACATTTGTCTCCAAGTATCAGACCTGGAGTTAGGGATTCTTCCGTGGAGAAGGGAGTCGTTCTTTTTGCAAGAAAGACGCCATTTTAAACTGACCAAATAAAATGTTGACCTTATAAAGAGATGGGCTATCTAATCTATTCTGGAGGTTGTCATAATATTATAGCAGCTGTCATATCGTACCATATGATATATCATTATGATATTATATCATATCATATCATATATATATATATCATATATCATATAATTATATCATATTATCTTATGCTATATTAAACATGTTGTATCGTGCGCCGATTGCTGGTCGCTTTGGCACACGTGGAAGAGGGTAAGTGCAGTCCCACAGTCCCTTAAGCTAATTCCGAGAGGCAGCCACAAGCATGAAGTGACAGCGACTTCATTTTCTTAGTCTCGGCACACGATGATGTGTGGCAAGTCCTCTCCTTCGCCCCCTGGTCTTCTCAGTGACGTTGTAATTGAAATTAGTAACTTCTATTACACCGGTGTCTAATGCAGCAGGCATTAACCGATGGCACACCAACACCAAGCTGTAATCAGGTCAATGTCCAGAAGATCAGCCAGTTAGACAGAGCCTATGGTGGGTAAGCAATTTGAAAGAGGTAAGTTTTAAGTTGAGAATACAATTAAACAAGCGACTCTGCGGAGCGCACAGACACAGGGAGTGATTTCAGAAAGGTGGTCCAGCAACTGAAAAAGCTCGTTCAACAAGAACAGTTCTTGATTTAGGTATATGACCAGTAACTGCACACGTTTTACAACTGTGTTCGATGGGAGGCACAAGTCGAGCCATCTCGAAATTTACTTCTGTCCTGACATGGATTGTAACTCCGGACCTTCTGGTTGTAAGGTCATTACGCTAACCACAGGCTATCGTGCAACATGACGTACTAACTGTTATTACCTCTCTCCTGCTCTCATACTTCCCTCCTGTGTTTCACTCTCTCCTTCATTGTATCACATATACACACTGTCTGTCTGTCTGTCTGTCCGTCCGTCCGTCCGTCCGTCCGTCTGTCTGTCTGTCTGTCTGTCTGTGTCTGTCTGTCTGTCTTTATGAAGCTCATTTTAAAACAAGGAAATAATTAACACTGACGAATTTATAGTTGCACTTTCCCGATACTGTGGTTAACTCATCCTAATGAAAGAAAAAGCAAATGCTAAACCAGGAAGTTCCGCTTCTATTTATTTCAGAGTCGGCTTTTGCTATCATCTCCCTTTTCTGTTCGCTTTCTATTTCACAGTTCTGTGCATCTGCGGTTTGTTTCACTGTTTGTCTCTATCTGTGTGTCACTTTGTTCGTCTGTCCGTCCGTCTGCTTATCTGCGTGTCACGTTTGTAATCTGTCGCTTTGTTTAACTGCAACCCTGCACTATACTAACTACGTCCGTAAATACGAGCTAATGTATACAAAAAGATAGTGAGACCAAGTGTCACTTTAGCTGAACCAGCAGCGTAGCTATGGCTTCCCAGGGTTTGCAACGACGGAGGAGGACGTAGAGAATCGGGAGAAGGAAGGTCAGCTCAAAACCGGGTACAGTATGAATAAGTCCACACAGTCCATTTGACTGAACTACGGCGGGGCCGAAATTAGAAAGACGCCACGGAACGGAACACTAACCGTATTGCACTAGACCCTACATATTTTGAAACTTATTTTTCATGTAAAGTAGCTATGATACTCTTAATTATAGAGCCGCTTGTGACTTGCTTCTGTTATCGTCATGCTAACAGTTTGACTACCGAGTGTCAATATCCAATAAAATTCCTGTCGTTTCTGAAGTGCTGAATAAGATCGGATAGTCAAAATTCATATGCGTGGGCCCTATTTGACTTTAGAAGTGAGTATTGGACATGTGCTGTAAAAGAATCGAATCAATGTAACACTGAGGTCCGTTTCTTTCAATATAATTATATAGGTTCCACATGGAGTTCTTTACGTAGCCTAAATAGTAAATATTATGCTTCAGTCTGTTGGTCTGCCTTCGTTCGCAGTGACTGTCTGTTGGATGTTGTTGTTGTCAAAGGTCGCTGTGAAGTTAAGTATATATAACAACGATGCTGCCTTGTGGTTTACAGCATCGTTAAAGGCCTAATTACAACAACACTTCTTAATGTCATTGTCATTGTTATTGTACATATCAGCCCATCGGCTAATGCAAATAGTTCTTTACGTAAATGTTTTCAGTCAGTCAGTCATATAGTCAGTAAATCAGCCAGTCAGTAAGTCAGTGAGTCAGTCAGTGAGCCAGTCAGTCAGTCGTTCAGTCAGTTGAATCAGTCAGTCACTGACTGTCTAGTGTCTACGCCTATAATGACTATACAATGAAGCATGGTATCTCCAGGCCTTCGAAACTCCTTCCTCGCACATGCTTGTAGAACTGTAAATTCTCTCTTTTCCTGCGTAATTCCAACAATAGCCTTGCCTAACGTGTAGCAGAAATCCAGCGCAGAAGATACACTTGTTTGCATGTCGAGCTACAGTTGCCTATATGCAATACTTACGAAGGTGAGACATCCGGTGTTTTCTTTGGCAACGGCGCAGCAGCCGACGATGGTGATGAACATGATGATGAGGCCAACGACGAGGATGACTGCAGCTGCTATGAGGATCATATTAGCCGATGAACCAGCAGGAATGAAGTACTCATTGTGAAGAGCCTTTGCATCGACGACGAGGAAAATGCCGAAGCCAAGCAGAACGATGCCAATCAACTGCAACCAACAACAAACATATATGTTTGATTGAGGAGGATCAGGAATAATAATAATAATAATAATAATAATAATAATAATAATAATAATAATAATAATAATAATAATAATAATAATAATAATAATAATAATAATAATAATAATAATAATAATAATAATAATAATAATAATAATAATAATAATAATAATAATAATAATAATAATAATAATAATAATAATAATAATAATAATAATAATAATAATAATAATAATAATAATAATAATAATAATAATAATAACTAGGCAATCGCATCACATCCATCAGTGGCGACAGACGCGAAGCAACCTTTCTGTTCCAGCGTTTGTCCATAAGCATTCAACGCTACAACCTTGTCTCTTTTAAAGGTACCTTTCCTTCAAACCATGAAGACGAGGCCTGACCCTCCAGACAATTTACCTGCTCCTAAATAATTGTTTCCAAATCCTGAGGGATCACTGATACCTCGGGTAAAAAAAAATAAATAATAATAATAATAATAATAACGATAACGATAACGATAACAAAAAAAACAAAAAACAAAAAATAATAATAATAATAATAATAATAATAATAATAATAATAATAATAATAATAATA
This sequence comes from Allolobophora icterica, assembly GCA_963556255.1. NCBI lineage: Eukaryota > Metazoa > Annelida > Clitellata > Crassiclitellata > Lumbricidae > Allolobophora > Allolobophora icterica. The sequence goes on along the minus strand of OY744602.1, from coordinate 76,453,416 downwards.
ATAATAATAATAATAATAATAATAATAATAATAATAATAATTTAAAGAAGAAGAAAGGAGGGAGGATGAAGAAGGGAACGAGGATGAAGAACAAGAAGACGAAACTTAAGAAGATCGGAAGAATCTGAAAAAGAAGAGTCTGAATAGGAGGAATCTGAAGACTTTGAAGAACAAGAAGAACAAGAATCTCTTAAACCAACCCCCAAAATCAGCCTTGATTAAGTATTAGCGACCCCATATCCTCAGCCTCCATGACAGCACTTGGCCGGTCCTCTCCCTTGCTGTCCGATCTTCCATCAACAGCGTATATCGTCGGTCTACTTAGGTACAACCATAACCGAGTTGGCTTATGGGTGCTAGTGGAACAGAAATCTTGGAATATCTTTTGGGCCATAGCATGGATTTGAACACCCGATCAGTGGGTTAAAGTAAAGCACCCCAATGATGAGACTGTCGACACTTCCCACCCCAGTCAATAGTAGAGTTAAAGATAAAACCCTTTGTTGAAGCACTTCTACAGAAACTCCTCAGAAGCCAGGTGCCATTAAACGACGAACACTTGATTTCTTTAAACTATTTCGTAAACAATTCTGTTTCTGCTATTGACAATAACTGAACGAGGCAAACAAACAACGCAGAGCTATAAAAGTAGGCCTGTAATTAGTCTGTAATTATTCGATTATTTCAATACGGCATTCCACTGCACTATGACCTACTACAAGTAGATATATATATATATTATATATATTATTAAGAAGACATGGACAGTTCAGTGGAAATCATAATATTTTCAAAGACAAAGCTTTTAGAATTTTATAGCGCTGTATATTTAGGTTTACAATTACGTTTGTTTTGTCTAATGGAAATATATTAAGAGGCGGAGAAATATGCGCTAGGTTCATGGAACTGCGCCATAACAGTACAGATGAACGCATATAAGCTGTTTTTCTAACAGGTCGTTTGCGGTAGACATTCCCCCACAAATATCTATTGTACAGACCGAAGCCCACATAGGCCTGGTGCACGTGACATGTGCTCAAGGTGCAGAGCAACAACCGCATGGAGATATTAGTTGGGCAAGCGGTTAAAGGGCGTCTATGCCCTTTGAACCTCTTCGTTCGTTGACGGTGCACTGTAAACCGCAGCATGTGATGCACAACACGTCAAGTAAATCTACTCCTATTATGTTTCATGTATGTATGCATTCGTGTGTTTGCATGCATATGTATGTATGTATATATACACTGTATATATAGGTGTATGTGTGTGTGTACATATGTGTGTGTGCAATATAGTGACAATTTGTCTAGGTATGTGGCTAGCGGTGTGTCTGGATTTGGCATGCTTAGAATGGAAAATATCTTCTAGTCCAACAGATTTTAGTTGGTTATCTAGGCAAATAATTTATATTGCGCATTTAAAACATATCACAAAAGTGCTGCGTACGCTATTTAGTCTAATCGATTTTATTTATTTATTTATTTATTTCGGATATTTCTATTGCACCGACCGACCGACCAACCGACCGACCGAAGATCCAGGGGCGCCCGCAGGCGGACGCACTGGACGCACGTGCGTCCACCCACCAAATCAAATCCACACAAGGAATAGGCATCGCATTGATATTTTTTTTAAACGGCAATACGGCATGTTAAAGGATTAGATTAGATAGATGTTATCTGAACTGAATTGTTTTATGAGTCGCTCAGAGTCATTTTCAGTGTACGACTACGAGCGGCGGAAAGAGCACGGATAGGGATGGGAGGGAACTGGAGGGGTGTGCGTCCAATTTTTTGGGGTGTGCGTCCAACTTTTTAAAGCCTGCGGGCGCCCCTGCTAAGATCACTGCACTGGCTCTAAAATACCAGAACGAATATACAATATAAAGTCATATCGAGATTCCGATTACGATGGAAACAGGCTCCTAAGGTGACATTGTTGTCCTGAGGGCCCGAATTTCTACAGTCCATCATATAGGAGGCCATAAGAAGACTGGAGGCCTTCGAGATGTAGATATACACGGCGCAGAATGGAGAGAGTCGGCTGGATGGAACGTAAGACAAATGAAGAGATATTACAACAGGCGGATGAACGAAGATCCCTGATAGGAACAGTCAAGTCGGCAGAGAAAATGGATGGGTCACATGATGAGTGGAGACTCTCTCCTAAGAACTATAATGGAATGAAGAATGGAGAGGAAAAGGACGAGAGGAAGACCTCGAGTGTTGCTGTTTGATTGGATGATGAAGGACGGTTAAAGCGAGTTGAAGGAGAGGGCTAAACAACGCGACGAATGGCGAGATTGTACGCAAGAACCTATAGGAGGCAGATAACCGGAAGAAGAGGAATCACATAGGCTTTCTTTGTGGTCTATATATAGCTGAAGCTGGATAAGGAATCAAGCTATAATGGGTTGTTTTCTTGCCAGTGTTTGACTTCATATATAGGTCACCGTACATTAAAATGATCCAAGTAAAGAGCACACATCAGCCACCACTGGATTGACTGACTCTGCAGATCTATGTAGGTTACGCATAAGTATCGCCTATATATAGGCATGATCAAGATAAAGGAAACTTCCACGCCTCCATAGACCCACATACTCAAAGTCATCTGATCATTTCTGTACCAACATAACCGCTGAGAAGGAGAACGCCTCTTCAGACTGCGAATATTCGAGAAGTATAAACAGTCGCAATAAATGAAATGGAGATTATCCTGAGAATGTAGAGGATATATGCAGCATATAGGCCTATGGATATGCATGCATGTATACGCTCAAAGGATATATATATATATATATATATATATATATATAAATAAAATCGATTAGACTAAATAGCGTACGCAGCACTTTTGTGATATGTTTTAAATGCGCAATATAAATTATTTGCCTAGATAACCAACTAAAATCTGTTGGACTAGAAGATATTTTCCATTCTAAGCATGCCAAATCCAGACACACCGCAAGCCACATACCTAGACAAATTGTCACTATATTGCACACACACACATATGTACACACACACACACACACACACACACACACACACACACACACACACACACACACACACACACACACACACACACACACACACACACACACACACACACACACACACACACACACACACACACACACACACACACACATACACCTATATATATATATACATACATATATATATATATATCCTAGGTACCTATATGCATGCATGTAGTGTCTTATGTATATCATACTGGCAGTTCATATAACGCCTTGGACAGAATCTGACTGGGAATCAGGATGTAGCTTCAAACTGCATAGCCATCCTTCAATAGTCTTATACGGTTGGAAGTAAAGCGTCTGTGCATGTATATAGGACTACTAATAGCGCTTCCATCTTGTACCATTAACATCATAGGCCTAATAATAATTACTACAGTTATGAGAAGCGCAATGTTGCAATTCTTCTTGCTGTTACTTAAACTGTCGTCATAGTGCTGAATGTGTGTGTGTGTGTGTGTGTGTGTGTGTGTGTGTGTGTGTGTGTGTGTGTGTGTGTGTGTGTGTGTGTGTGTGTGTGTGTGTGTGTGTGTGTGTGTGTGTGTGTGTGTGTGTGTGTGTGTAATTATGTGTGTTCACAAAAACCAGTTTGGTTTCGGGAAGCGCGATTGATACCCTCTTGTTTTTCTGCCCATGAAACTCGATCTAACTCAAGCTAAATCTAGGTCTACATACATGTATGGTCCGTAATGTATTTATAGTCTATACATCAAAATCAGTAACACTAATACTATTATTAAACAAAAAGAAATTACAATCGAAGTTGCTTCAATCTCAGTTAGGGTGCGATTCAAACTATACAATCTTGTGGACTAGGACCCATCTCGGTTTTCTCATATCATACGCACGATCAATCCGGGACCTAGGTCTATACATGTTAATATTTCATCCTGCGCTATATAATGACGAGATATTAGTGATTCGATTATTCAAGTCCTGTAGTCGACTCTGGTACATAAGCCTAACCGTCTGGTTTCTAGCTGTACATCCTAATTCCTTAGGTCGTTCGCAACATCCACAGTCTAGGCCTATAGCAAAAAAGCTTCGCTGTGGATGGTCCAACTTTCTGGAATAGGTTACCTAACATGAGCTTCTCGGTCTTTCTTTACCTCTATTCAGAAGCGCTTGAAAATCATTTTGTTCGATCTTGGTTTCCATCGTTATGTCGAGAGCGAATCTGTTGAGTTTCTTGAAGAGGCGCTATATAAATCTGTGTTTACATTACATTAGGGGCCTACATTACATCCGTATCTTATGGTAACTTAAGAATATCTGTAAAGCTTATTTGTCTGCACTTACCCCGAATATTAAATTGATCAACAGAATAATTAGTTTGGCACATTTCGGTCCACATCCAGTATCCGCCATTTTCGTTCTCGATCTCTTCAACTGCTTCTCTGGTATCTTCTCCGTTCGTCTTCTCAATGTCTACAACCTGAAACGACTGACGAAACTCTCCTCTACAGCAAGAACTAAACAACGCAGTCGATGTACTATAGGCTACGTGTTCTCACGTGATATTGCGATGCACTTTGCGTTTCGTTTGCTTAGTCCCGAAGTAGAGAGACTGGGATTTATACGGTCAGCTTTCAACAGTTTAGCAACCGGACTTAGTTGAGATCACTAACGTGCCTGTGCTAAGACGAAGTAGTGGGCTGAACGGTGTGACAATGAGTCATCATCATCCCTTTTCCCATTGGTCGAGGCGTCACCGTCAGCCTAAATCCAATGGCTGATAACTAGAAGAGAAGAAGACGCTATGACCTAATCAGTGATCAAAGGCCACTTGATTAGACTGGCAATGACCAATAGGGGACCTGTATATTGTAATTGTAATAAGCCGGGTCTAGCGCACAAGGCTTCAACCGATGGCACATCAAAACGAAGCCGTAATCAGGTCAACATCCAAAGGCCAGTCCTTAAGATCAGCCCGTATACACGCATGAACACTTCAGTCTACAGTCATATGCATACTATGTATATATATATATATATATATATATATATATATTATATGCATGTATGCAGTGTGTGTGTATGCATGTAAATTCTGGCTTGTGTATCATGGACGTATAGTCGTCGGCACATGAAATTCAATCATAAGGTAACTCACCAGAGATCATGTGACTTAACGTCAGTCGATCAAAGAGATAGATTAGTCTATCGTTGGGCGTATACGGATCTAACAGGCTATCATTTCCTTCATTGCTAGAAAGGGGAAGAAGATCTGCAAGCTTAAACCGAAGGAAGATAAGAAAAATCAAGAGTTTAAGCTATTACTGTTATTATAATATTTTAGCACTGACTTCGAATACTTAATCATTTTGATAGGAAATCTGTGGTTATTGTACGTAGGCTAATCGTATTCGTAAAACCTTAGAGAGAATATCTAAAGCGCTACTTCACATAGGCCTATAATAAGGAGAACACCAGGTCATTCACGAGCGCTCAGTCATGTCAGAAGTGTTGTCCAGAGCTACCAAGTGAAAAACAAAGTCCGGTTTCCATGACAGACTATACCAGCGAGAGAAGGAGCAGAAGAGTTTCTCAGACGTATTTTGTTTAGGATAAGAGGGGATTGAAAGGCGGAAGATTGGATGAATCCGAGTATGCATGCATTCTTGAAGAGGCTGGCCTTTGATTTGGAGTGGAAGCATGGGGTGATGAATGGGGAGCTTGAAGCAGGGTGCATCAGCGATGAGGTTGGGAGAGTAACGGATAGTTTGCGGAATTCAGGAAGGAGATCGTTCTAGATTCGAGGTGCAGCGTGTATATGTGGATCGGTTGGAGAGCTTGAGATGAGTATTGACTAGAGAACGGGAAAGAGTGAGATAGGAGGATAAACAGGGTAACTGGAAATATAGGCTACTATGTAGCAGTGGCGTAACTTCATATTCTGGGCCCCCCTGCAAGATTTTCAAAATGGGCCCCCCTCCATACAGCCGATGACAATCTGATAGACAATTTTATGTTTCAAATTATCGACTCACTTTTGAGGCATACATTTTAATGATTTTAATTTATGATATTTTATTTTATTATTAATTTGTAATCTTATGCCACAACTAAAAATTGTTTTCGATTTGCATTAAAATTGATTAAATGTTATAAATGAAATGTTACTGAATATTGTTTTATTCAATGTTACGAAATCATAAATCAAGAACAGTTTTGTATTTAGTACAGTACAGATAAGTATTCTAAGACAAGTCCTTGCGACGACTCTTTATCTCTGCAAATCGGTCAATGAGCTGGTCAACATCCATAACTTTTGCCCGCGAGGCTTCAATGCTCAACAAGGCTAAGCCACTAAGGCGTTCTTGACCCATCGAATTGCGGAGATAATTTTTGATGAACTTAAGTTTCGAAAATGACCTTTCTGCTGTAGCCACTGTGACTGGCAATGTCAAAAACATAATCAAAGCAGTTACCACGTCCAGATATGAAGATGAAATAGAGGTGTAATGCACAATTAGTGATCAGACAAATCGGTTGCCACAGTATTGTCTTTAAAACTGTTAACTTGAGAATTTGTATCTATCTGTAGTTCACTGACTTCACTGCCTCTGGTATCCTCCTGAGGCTCCTGCTCATTTTCTTCATTACGTACATTTGCAACAGATTGTGTTTCTTCCTTTTTAGTCTGTGCCGGTAACAAGAATGAGTCAATTTTACATCGTTTTTTAAGTTCGTTTTGTAAATCCTTCTTTTTCCGTCGTTTAGCTGCTCCACTTAGAGGCTTGCTAGCCATCATTAGTACAATTTTTTATTTTTAAATCTTAAATTTTGTATTGTAAATTGTAATCCGATCTAATCTATTTAAACAAACTTTTTAAATAAATATCAACAACGATGGCCGACGGAAACTTGGCAATGAGACTAATGAGTAATGACGTCAGCATAAATCAAAGACGAAAAGTGAAACTAATTGAGTGAATTAACTGCAAATTTCAGCGTCATCTGGCGATTATAGTTTGCCTTCGAGTCACTGTTCACTAGCTTAAATCAAAGCCTAGAAAAATATGCGCCGACCGCGCATCAATAGTAATATTCCACATCATCTGCCTGCCTGCATGATTTATTGATTTTACAAGGCTAAGGAGTTTACAAGGAGTTTCGGTTTCCGGCTTTCTGCTGTGCATTTATTAATTAAAATAGTTCATTTTTTCAGGTTTGAAAAAAATGGGCCCCTTTTACCTGGGCCCCCCCGCAGTTGCGGGCCCTGCGGGCCCATAGTTACGCTACTGCTATGTAGGGCCTATATAATGCAGCAATACTCAGATATTATCATCAAAGGAAGAATAGAGAGTAAGAAAACAAGAGTGAGACATTGACAGATGTTTCTTGGACTCAATAATTACAGATGGACACGACAAGCATTGTGAGGAGTGGCGGATTGAGAGGATTTTGAACCTGTCTGAGGCTATAGAATAATAGAAACTAAAGAAGAGGATTATGTATTTGGTAAGCCTAAGTAGCATAGGTTGAATTTTAACCAGTCGTATTGCCTATTTATATGAGAGTCACAGAGATCGTATCTGTTTGACTCGGCCTCCACTGCCACTGTGAGTATAATCTCGTGGATGCAAGTGGAATTCTTGGAACCATCAGCTCTGATTTCGACCGACACTGTTCTCGCATTGTCAGACAGCCAACAACAGACAATGATAATTAGTCCTAAATACCGTGTGCCTTTGAGTCAAGCACTGATGACTGGCACCTAAATCTCATATTCATTCATTCGTTCATTCATTCATTCATTCATTCATTCATTCAAAGAGAGTTGACCCGTTGTAGCTGTTAACAAGAAGTTGAAGCATGAATAAGTATTGTCGTAATTAATTATAGGCTAATTACATTGTCCTTGTCTCCAGGGGCGTCTATCCCCCATTGGAGCAACTTCCCCTTCCCTCCTCTTCTTCCGCCCTTCCCCTTCCTTCCCCCCTAAAATGGTGGCACACACATTGACAGATCCCCCCCTATTTCGTGGATGGAGCATTTGCTCCAAGGTTTCTATGGTATAGACGCCCCTGCTTGTCTCAGCTTTCATATATAATATTAGACGATCAAAGTGACGTATGTAAAGCCGTCGACAACACTCTAGTACCATTCTCAAGTACTTGTACTGGTATACTTAAAAACTAGTAGCTATACTTGCATGTTCTCGTGCTAATTGAACAGAAGTTATTGTAATTTTGATATCGCTGTACAAATTCAGACTTATAGGCCCCGATTTCATAATTAAGACGATTTATTTGGTAGCTAGTTAATTAAGGTGCTTTATAATTCAATTGTGAGTGGTAGTGCTGAAATAACAGATCAAGTTTTACTTGTGTTCTTAAAGCGTGATAACTCTCGTCCTCCTAAAGAGTTTCTGGAAAGATGTTCCAAGCACCTTAAAGGTCATTAAACCCGTCTTATTGTCATAGTATTCAGTGCTTCAGCATGTAATTAGCAAATGCAGGAACACGTGATAACAAATGATTGCTGAGTCATGGAAAAAAAGATGGACTCACGATAGAGCAAACATTGTCTCATTGTCCATGTCTCAGTTTAAACATGATTAACTGGTATTTGGATGCAACTGTGCGTAAATTTAAACGATTGTTTGCGTGTGACACACTTAGGACTTAATTTATGCATCAACGTCATTCAGGTCACAACATCATGATGCATAGCAATAAAGTTATTTATGCATAGCAATAAATCGTCTTAATTATGACAGTTATATTCGACTCCTGTAAACTGTTATCATGTGCTCCTACTGTATACATGTATGTAAGGCTCCCTGCGTGGCTGCCGTTTCTACTGTATATATGTTCACTGTACAGCGCAGTGCGTTTGCAGGCGCTTAATTAAAGAACAGATTATTATATTATTATTAATTAGTATTAATTATAGCTATAATGTGTATGTATAATTATAGAAATGCAACGCCTTCTCAGAAGCTCTTTAAGAAGTTCATAGTTAGCTTAGATGATAGATTTCGCTAAGAGCGACAAGTTTGTCCTTAGAGGCGATTAATAAACCTATATACTAGAGCATCCAAAGTGGGGCAATTGGTTCATTCTCCCTAATTTGATTTAGGGAGCTCACAATTGAGTTGCCTCAAGCTGTTTTCGGCGAGGGCTACGTATTCACGAGATCATTAAAACTAGAAACAGGATTCTGAAAATCTGTCTATATAATAGAAAGTTGTCAAATTTTTTGGAAAACTCATAAGATTCTGGAAAGGAAATTAGGCAAACCCTCTTGCTTTACCTTTCTTCCTAAGTATAAATGCATGAAAATAAGTATAAAAGTGACGAATTATGTCTTAATTTGATGATGACGGCAACGATGACGACAATAATGTTGTTGCTGCTGATGATGATGATCACCACTATACAGTACCAACGCCTCCGCTGCCACCAGCACCATCGCAAACTTCATCATCATCATCTTCAGCAGCATCATCATCCTCAGCATCGATCATATCAGCATAACCATTTCATTACCAATCAGGTAATTAAGGCAATTAATGTAATTAAGGCGATTAGACAAAGATGTGCCACACTAGGGCTACCTTTGAAAACTCACTCACCTGAATCAGTTTCTTTAGCCGTCCTGCGATGGCCATGAGTATGAAACAGTAGCGACTTTATTTTCTCAACCTCGGCATTCTGATACGACTGAAACTTTAATTGTGACTGCTTAATAAATATATGAAGAGACTGCGATTAACTTAGTCCTCCTTCAATTAAATGGTGGGCATCTGCGGCGAGTGGACAGTTAACTTTAACGGCATCTCTGGCCATAAGATTGATGCCCAATGCCCATGATCGTTAATTCGTCTGTTGGCTGTCCACTCTTTTCCAATCATCCGTTAAATCATTGATCGAATGATGCATCGAGAGACAGCCAATCGAGTTCTGTCCGCTTGAGATTTTCCATGTGAGCGATCTTTAATCGAAACACGTGGAACCGATCCACAGGGAAATCGAACTGAGACGAAATCCCGCCTCAGTGTGATTGGCTGATGGCCGTGTGTAGATCAAAATGGCGGTCTCTGTTAAAATTTAATTACACGTCTTCTCTGGTCAGACGCCTGACACCTGAGTAATCTCGAAACAGTGAACAGTTGAGTGTTAATTTGCATTGCACGAAATGCATAACATAAGCTACTGATAATTCCCGTGGACGATATAGATTCGATTTTGCCACAAAGTCTCCCTCAACCTGGAGAATCTTCACAAAGTAGGCCTACCGGACGAAAAGACGTTCCCGAGTTCCTTGCAATGTATTTATAGGCGTATAGCCTACACAAAGTTGGATAGATAATGATTCAGGAGCTGTTTGTCACGAATTGCCAATATAGGGGCCTATAAAACAATTCCAAACACCCGTATTCAGAAATGATTTTCAGATCAACACATCTTCATTTAAAGAACGAATTCACAAACAATTTCTTGAGCAGCCCAATTAGTATAACGTCGTGTCTTGAGTGAATTTGTGTAGTTAGTTTATAGTTAGTAAGCCCTATGCCAGAATAGTCGTTCTTAAGGCAAGTAAGATCAGTGGCGGCGATCTTGTCTGAGAGGTGGGGGGGACAAAGTCGGCCATGGTCTGGTCGATAACCTTTTTTCAAGAACTCCATGTCCGAAAAATAATTTTTTTTTACTTTTTAGGAATTCATCTCCACAAAAGTTCAGGACTTTTCTAGTAATTCATCTCCAAAAAAAGTTGATGACATTCGCCGCTTTTTACAACTTTTTCCGGTCTCCCAGCAATGACCTCTTTCCCCTTTTTTTAGGAATTCGTCTCTAAAATTTTTATTTTTTTGAATTCCTTCTTCTTTCTCATAATTATTTTTGGGGGACACTTCTGCTCAAAAATTTCATTTTCACAACGTCTAGTCAGAAACGCTGCGAAAACCCTCACGCGCAATTACATTTCTCCGCCTTTTTTGGTGTTTCTTCAAAATGTGGGGGGGGGGCAAATGTATGGAGTGTCCCCCCACTCTTAAAGGTGGGGGAACACCCGTCCCCCCTAGATCGCCGCCCATGAGTAAGATTATCGCTATATAATATATAGGCTATGTACATTGTACATATTATATCATTTATTGCACACCTCTATAAAAACCATAAAAGAGGTTGTGATGAACTTGAAACCAAATGGAACTGCATCATGCCATACGAACGGTGAAAACTGTTCAAAACAATATCTGCCAATGTCAGTGGTCTTTGTTGCCACCATATGTCGTTAAACTGTGGATCGACCAACAACAGCAATTAGACAACATGTTGCTAACATGCTGGTGCCGGTGCTGATGATGATGATCACCACTACAGCACCACCATGTAGCTAAGTAAGTAAGTACGTTCTCTCTTATACAAGTTTCGCACTCTAACTCTCGTGTACAGTGTAAACTACACAAGCACCTACTGCATCAGTAATTAGTCCTACTGTCAATAAGAGTATAACATTCTAATTATAAACGTTTTACGCACTAAATTATCAGCGAGCGGTAATGAGCGATCATGCGCTCGCGGCCGCAGAGTGTATAGTTGGTTTTTTGGGTGGCAATAACCAATGCAGGACGTGACCCGGGTTTTTTAAGACCGAAGAGAAAAGGTTATTGTCCGATTCCCATGGTAAACCTACGCGTGCAATTATCAAGACACTCAAACAGCGTCTTTCATGCTTAGCGTCTGAATCGTCGTCAATGGGTTCTAGAATGTCATAGATCAGAAGCCTTAATTCACTGGCTATAGCAATCTCATTACGTTCAAACGATGTTATTTTTATCGTTGTAGTGGGCATCAGTTCTTGGCGTTCTGTGGATCAGCCCTCCAGAATTAGTCGCCATCTGGCGATTACAAACAACGCTACAGGGTTAAGCGCATCAAAACACTTATTTATAAACGACTACAAAACAGCACAGATCCTTAGATATTTTCGTTTAAGCTCAGATAAAAAATAGAACTTCACAAATGACCTTTGATTAATTTCACCTCATTACGTTGCCGCCCGTTATACATGTGTAGCCAGGGGCGTAACTTTGGTCTAAAAAGTGGGGTACCAATTTCTTCTCCACTTTTGCTTTTCGCATGGAGACCATTTTGGACATATTACCCTGCCAGTATTCGGTATTAATTTTTTATAGGCCCCATAAGAGTCTTGTTTAGAATGTCGGTCCCACGTGGGCTTGATGTGGGTACGCTCGAACGGTAGGCTTACTTGAATTTTGTAGTCTACGACTCTACAAGTTGTAGTCTACGCTTTGACCTACGTCTTCATATCCCGATATGACTAAGATGACAACAACAAGGCGGAGAGTGAGGGTGATGTCAGATCTTTCCAAGAAGAGTGTGGCCATGGCCCAGGTCTGTGGCGCCTTTGGCCGGCAGGTAGGGCATGGCGGTCAGTCTGTTAGGTGATCTGTGTGGCTGAAAGTCTCTCTGCCTAACCTTTGTCTGAACTGTGACTCAGTTCGTCTGGCTCTCGGTTTACCTGTGTATCCAATTACTTTCATACTTTTATGGTATGTACTCCTCATGCTATCTACATCCAAGAAACAAGGCGGAGATTGCGATTTCTGGGAAGGCACAATATTAATAAAATATTGAATGGCATTGTTTAAAAAGTGGGGGTACGGGTACCCCGTTATCCCCCACAAATTACGCCTATGTGTATAGCGAAATAACAAGTCATAGCGGAATATTAGGCTATAGACTCAAATCGTGGTGTTGAACGAAGTAACAGAAGTCCTCTTATAAATTTAACTGCAGTAATATAATTACCGTCAAAACAAGATGTCTGCCTATGACATTAACAGTTGATTAACTCCAGTTATTGTAGCTATTAGCCTAGGCCCGTATGTTACCTACTACTCCGTCTTTATGATTCATGACTAAGATGACAACAACAAGGCGGAGAGTGAGGGTGATGTCAGATCTTTCCAAGAAGAGTGTGGCCATGGCCCAGGTCTGTGGCGCCTTTGGCCGGCAGGTAGGGCATGGCGGTCAGTCTGTTAGGTGATCTGTGTGGCTGAAAGTCTCTCTGCCTAACCTTTGTCTGAACTGTGACTCAGTTCGTCTGGCTCTCGGTTTACCTGTGTATCCAATTACTTTCATACTTTTATGGTATGTACTCCTCATGCTATCTACATCCAAGAAACAAGGCGGAGATTGCGATTTCTGGGAAGGCACAATATTAATAAAATATTGAATGGCATTGTTTAAAAAGTGGGGGTACGGGTACCCCGTTATCCCCCACAAATTACGCCTATGTTGCCTGGCTTCAAAGTCCACCTCTGAGGGCTATTATCAAATTTCAGTTGTAATTGTATAATTAGTTCAGTTAACTTCGTTCCCGTTCATCAAGACAAAGTCATTCAGATAGGCAATTAACTTAAGCAGTCCCAGTAGCCTAATCAAGCCTTGCAAACGAAGTTAGCTGTGAGCGTGTTATCCAACAGCAAAACCAGCGTATATTTATAGAGTCTATTATACGTTTCATTGATTGCTAAATTGTTAAGAGGAAGAGGCTCATAATTTCCACGTAACTTGAGAGGCTAATCAAGTGCAGAAGATACGTTGAAGATCCGCAGAAGGAGGCATTAGCCACGAAATTCTTTTATTAAATCCGTATCTAGCATTGAGCGAATGCTATTTATACGACCCAAAAGCTATCTCTTAAATTCTAAATGCACGACTCATTCGTCCACTTCACGCATATCAACTCATTTTTCCCCAACAAAGCACTGAATGTCATCCGTCAATGCTCGTTGCAACGGCAGCTATCTCGTCACGGTTGACTACTCCCTGTCCGGATATTCCAGTCCACAGCTGACCATATCTGTTCTAATTAGACTAAATCGAGCGTGACGGATTGTTGGTCATTGGTAATCCAGACCGGTTCTTCGTCGACCTTTCGCCGGCCATGGACGCCGGGCGAGTATCCGGATCCAAAGGAAATAAATCTGGAGCATGCTAATGGTCGTCTGCGGCTGGAGTTCAGCTTCCGTTCCAGTCAGGTAGACGATCCATGTGCAGACATGGAAAAACCAATAATCGAGAATGTCTGTACGACGTGTGCTGCCACTGGGAGTGGAACACTTTAAGATGACTTCATTTAGTTGGGCCAAGTAAACCTGAAATTGCGTTGAGTTTCAACGAAGATAGGTTGAAACTTTAAGTCGTTTGACAAGAAGGCATGCACAAAAAGTTCACAGGAAAATTACGCAGCATCATATCAAAGACGCATTTTCTACAATGCAACAATATCAAATGCGACAAAGAAAATATGAATCTAGGCATCTTTTGTGGTTCGGAGCAGTGGATCAGTTGCTCACAAGAAACCTTAAATCGTGTAGTACGGGATACCTTAATGGCGTGACACCCGTTGAAACGGTCAGCAGTGGGGAAGGATTTCACCCGATCAATTCATTTAAAAAATGAGTAGTGTGTATAGGCCCTACGCCATAAATGTACATTTATACGATGAACGCAATGAACTTAAAAGCATAGAAACTGACAAACGACAGAATTCAATCAAAGTATCAGATGATTCGTCCTTTACCTGTTCATGCCCAGCTATAGATTTTGTGACAAAACGCGAGACGAATAGGCCTAGAAAATCCTGCAACAAAAAGCATCTGAAATGTACTGAGGTTATCAACTCTTGCCGCTGACTATTGCGGAATAGCGTTTTCGTGATAATTCTGTACCCACATTTAGGTTTTAAAGCCTGTTATCGTTATATATATTCGCACAATTGTATACATGTGTGCATTTATATTTAGGCCTATACACAATGTGTGTGTATATACAAAGGACTTTCCGTAAACTTGAGATCTTTTGCTATATCTAACGACCAAATTGAGCTATTGACTAGCAGATAAGCCTAGTAAGTTAATCGGCTACCTATAGGCCTATAGGGCCTACGTATTTTGATAATTAAGTTGTAAATCTGCGCATTGCAAATGAAGTCCTTAAGTGGTCTCTAACAGGCTTTAAAACCTAAATGTGGGTAGGCCTACAGAATTATCCCGAAAACGCTATTCCACGTAGGCCAAGTCGAAGACAATATTAGACTGACGGGCATTCATTTCATGATCCTTCAGAGGTTTTAGACGATCCCTACACGGACGCCTTTTCGTAATCGAATTTACTTTTTCGTTTTACGACTCTCAGAGTCGTTTAATCGGCGAAAATCGCATTTGCAAATTCGAATGAGAGCCGATCAGGACGAAAGCTTTTGCTAAAAATCGATCGTTTACTTTTCCTGTAGTCATCGAAATCGGACGATTACTGACAACAGCACAGCGACGTTCGAAGGACACTCGGAAGTCTGGCCAGTCGTGTCGTGGATGCGGTCGATACTATCTGTCCCCCGTAATGGTACTCCAGTTAATCGGGTTTGTTTGTTTGCCACTGAACTGTCAGAGGAGATCGCTTATCGATGACATTGCCCGCCGCACCGATTGCTACGCAGCCCGACCTCTTGCTTTGAGTCGACCAGAAGTGATGTTCTTTGTCGTGACATCATGGCGTCGTCGCTGGCCGATGATTGAGAGTTCCCTGTTTGTTTGTATTTCTCTGAACTGATTATTTAATTTTCCGCCTGTGGAACGATGGAAGAGCTCTCTCCGCGAACCGATCAATTCAGGAAGGATGATCGATCGATCGACCCAGGTTCGATATCGCCGCACAAGCAAACGATAGAACGACGGAGAGATACGACTCTGCATGAAGCAACAACTAAAATGCACAGCGTGTGATAAGAATCACCGCGGTCATCTTTACTTTCGCCTCAACGATTCAGCGCATTGGCTACATAATTAGGTATAGGCCTACGCCCAGTTTTATTAACTGTAGCTTTGTAAATCTTCTGTGATGATCACGACGATGATAACGATGTTTAGGCTAATGATATAAGGGTAATACTAAGGCCTACTACTGGCACTACTACTACTACTACTACTACTACTACTACTACTACTACTACTACTACTACTACTACTACTACTACTACTACTACTACTACTACTACTACTACTACTACTACTTCTACTACTACTACTACTACTACTACTACTACTACTACTACTACTACTACTACTACTACTACTACTACTTCTAGTACTACTACTACTGCGCCTACTACTACTACTACTACTACTACTACTACTACTACTACTACTACTACTACTACTACTACTACTACTACTACTACTACTACTACTAAAAGTAATAATTCTTCTTTCCTACTTCAACGTCTCTGTGTGGCCATGCAGCCTCTCAGCGCAATTGTTTTCCTCGGCAATTTTATCGATCCAGAAAACGACGATTAAGCATTCCAGATTTTAGAAAAAATAATATTTACAATGTTAATGACAGCATAAAACAACAAAATCATGAACAGAAATACCGCCAGCAAAGACTAAAGATAATGGAAGCGCTAGGAAAGACCCAAACCATAATACTGATCGATAATACTAGGCTATTCAAAGCTACTGGTCTACCTCACCCAATGCAATTGTACCTTTCCATTGTCCAAGGTAAAGGAGACAGGATTCGGAGTGTCGTCTTGTCGGAGGCTGTAGGTCGCTATCTCGTCCGCTGAAGCTAGTTGAGTGAATCGAAGCGCGTCGCCCTTGGAGTGTCGTTCGGTACTCACGGCGTCCATTCCGGCTCACTCATGCTTGACGTAAATATCAGATGATAGCCACTGTTCCAGACAGTAGACAGAGCTTTGGATTCAACCACGCGAAACCGAAAGCCATGACCGAGACAGAGTCGAAATTGCACTGGTGGAAATTGAGGGGTCGACTAAACAGAGGAATAGGGGAGGGTTAGTATACGCCAATAACTCGAGAGCAGAAGAACCTCTGCTGCAATGGGGCAGTGAGTTTATTGTGCTCATTTACTCGAAAGCATGTCGCTGGATTTGATTGATTGTTTTACATATGAAATATGTCTGTATAGGAAGATCCTAATCCTTCTCTGACCTTAAGAATAATACAGGCTAAAGGTGATTATATGGACGAGGCATACAGCCCATAAAATTAATCAAATTCTGTCTCTCTGCTTCGGCAGAATAGCGTGAACTTGAAGTTCAAATGAAGGCACATCTGTTTGACTGCTAGAAGACAATTTACACTAAACCTTATTGAAACAGTTCGCAACATTCTAAGTCAGTAGCTTATTCTTGCTAAGACTAATGAAACATGTACGAAATGGTTTCTATTGCATTCATTTGAAGCACGCTGTAAGCCACTTCTGGTCTTTGCATGTGAATGTGTTTAATTTACCAAAATGAACATGCACGGGTAACAAATGCACGGAACAGAATGTTTTGGAAACTTTGTAAAGTAATGACAGTAACTGTTTTTGGGACATTTTCATTTATATATACCGCTTCAGATTGGCATCGACGTGAGACGATAGTATGATTTGCTGAGAATAGCAAAGGCTAGGTATACCACCACAGGAAAGCGAAACTGGTAACTGAATGATCGGCTACACGCCTTGTCCTCGTAAGTGAAGTTAACAGTAGCGTCACGGTAGTTTTAGCAACCCAGAACTCTATGGCAACTGGGTTGCCAGCAGAAGCAACAGCAGAAGTAGTGGTAGCAGAAGCAGTTTTAGTAGTAACATCAACGCGATAGGTAGGCCTATACAGGCCCATGTTGTTGTTCTGTAATCGTCGTCTAGTTCTCCGACTATTCTACAAATAGTTTGTCAAAGAGCGAGCAGAAGTTCGTATTGAACAGTAATTTGTTGTATACAGGGAATGATAATTCCTTAATGTCCGACTGATTGCCTATGAGTATAGAGACCTTGAAGGGGCGCTATATAAATTTCGATCGACTGATTGATTATATCGCACTTTTGGGATATATAGGCGTCGTTATCTGTCGTGTTACTGTGTTTCCTAAAGCAAATTAGAATCACGTGTTAGTGTTTAATTTGTTCCCAGCCCTACTGAGCTACGCCCCACAAATTATTGACTATATCCTGATAAGTGATCTTGTATAGCCTACACGCCAAGGTTGCTAAATGCACTCGTAGGTTGAGGTTTCTGAGTTAGGGATATACAATGTCCACGAATTTACACTGCAAAGTCTCAAAGACATTATCTCGACATTCGCTTCACCTCATGGAGTTTTTCGTTCAAAATTCATTATTAAGGCGGCCGTACACTGATCTGATCCTACCAGATCCTACCAGATCAGACTGGTACATTGGACCAAATCGGTTCGATGCATGTTGCCAGTTTCCTTCAGTCGGCTGATTCTGCTATCGATCCGTGAAAATGTCTCCACTCCGAACAGTTCAGTCTGATTGGATCGTTTCGATAGATCTATGGCCATGTTAATTGATTCAGAGCAATCAAAGGAGTGTGGCTTGGAAGTCTTGGAACCCGCCGCAGCTAATAGTAATCCGTGAACTCCGAATTTATAAAGAGCTACTCAAAGGCTAAGCACAGAACACCAGCTAATTCTCGAGCGAGAGGGTTTCAGAGATTCAAAGTGAAGAACGAGGTCCGGTTGCCATAAGACCAGGGACAGGAAGGCACAGGAGCAGACAAAGCGGGTTGCTTCTATAATATATATGATCAGAGAGACAGAGAGACAGAGAGATAGCTGAACGTCTTTATCAGCACTTTGTAAAACTGATGGCTCTATAGTACTATTAAATAAGAGGAAATATAGGCACACACTCACATACAATCATATATAAATATAAGTGCATAATTATTCTCAAATATATTTGTATTTACATATAGGGCTATAAATGTTGCTTTATATTGTGTGCATATTATATATCTTCATGTCTCTGACTCTCTATGTGTATAGGAAAAGTTTCTTGCAGAGCACTACTCCAGCAAGGAAGGGAAGAGGAATTGAGGCCGAGCAGAGACTTAATCCAATCGCGGACTCTGCAGACCAGGCGCCAGTGACATCTCGGCTGCGTCCATCGAAGTATCTCACCATCTTCTCATGACAGGTGCATCGCTGCAGAGGCCATGGCCGTCGCCCATCTAACTGTTCGCTTTCGATCGTTGGTTTAAGTGTCCGCTCGACTAACGTAGCCCACGGCTTTCACTCGTCTTGTTCTTACGCGGTGTAAGTCCTTTCCCCGTACACAAGATCGCTTTCTTAAGGGCTGAAACACTTATTTACTGATGGAATGTAAATCCGATTAGCCTAATTGAGTGGTTTAACTGCGGCCACCGCCAGATGCCGTCACAAGCGTCGGATTCTCCGACTTTAGCGACATCTGGCCGTTGCAGGCAAATCGTCCGCCGCTGCAAACCGCATTACGTTATGGTACGATGTCTATTAGATTTGTGGATCTGGGATTTATTTCGATTGCACTGCACCCTCTTTCGATTGATCCGACGGTGTGCAGGTGTTCTTCCTTCAGGAGACAAATTGCAGGACACGCAAACACTGCATTCACCGGTCGTCGTCGTCTCAGCAGATCGCTCGAACGATCCTCAGCCGATTTCGTGTACGATAAATCCATCCGTTCATTCACCTGATAATGGTGTGTGTGTGTGTGTGTGTGTGTTGTGTGTTTGTGTGTGTGTGTGTGTGTGTTGTGTGTGTGTGTGTGTGTGTGTGCGTGCGTGCGTGTGTGTGTGTGTGTGTGTGTGGGTGTGTGAGTGAGTGGGTGTGTGAGTGAGTGCGTGTGTGTGTGTGTGCGTGCGTCTGTGTATGTTTAACAGCATGACGTACTTTCGTCATCAAATGTTACTGAGCATTCGTATAGCGCTTCTCGAGGAAAATGTCTCAGAGGTGGTCCCGACTTTCAAAGTTGGTCCCGACTGTCAGTGGTGGTCCCGACCTGACAATAGAAGACCACAATCCGACAGCAGAATGGTCTTCAATCGTTTGCGAAATAGAGTCGAGAAAGGAAAAGAAGCTCAGGTCATAGGTGGCATGGCAGTCTGTTCCTGACTCACGTCCAACCTCGGTGGTCACCAGTGTTGCATTGCGGGCGTTGTTGTGAAGCTTGGACAGAGAAAGTATCTGTGCTGAAGGTTTTGTAAATATTTGGTTTATGCAACTATAACGGTGTCAACTTCTGCATACGTTACATCATCGACCTGCATGGAATGTTACGATCATTTATGCATCTAACACAGAACTGCTAATTAATGAGTTTATTTCCGCTGTGGATTTCACTTAAACGCAGTAACTGCGTTCAAAAGCAGCGACCCGTTAATAAGCCGTTCAAAGTATACAGGGGTATATACCTCACTCGCTGATCAAATTAATTTGAAAAGAAGGTGTCGATTCTTTTTAATCAACTGGTCCTAATTTTGTTTAATATGATCTTGCGATATATATACTATTTTCTGGAATGGACTCAAAGGAACGACGATCATTCATAAACGTCTGTAGACTCTTTCTGTCATAAAGATTGATGCATGACTGTGATGTGCGTGATGGGACAGAACGCGTCTGTCTCCACCTTGCGTGGATAATGCACGTTTAGTCTTATTCTTCTTCCTCTCTTCTGAACTGTTCTCAGCATATCGACGATGGATTGAACCGGTCGTACACGCACGATCCTCCCTATACCTCCCCCAGTACGTCCGTTCCTTCCTCTCTCCGTTCCTTCCTCCCTCCTCCCTCTATACTTCCCTTTCTTCGTCCGTCCTCCGTCCCTCCTTTCCGTGATTCTTCCTGCGTGTATACCTGCGAAGTGGACTCGTTGAAAACATTGCAATGTTATTGACTCGAATATATTTAGAAATTCTGAAGCGGTATACTCATAAGCACAACATGCTCAGAGTCGATGCTTGATCAGATGAACGCAATATGTCGACATGCACGCATCTTATATATATATATATATGTATATGTAGGCCATTATATAATTTATGTGTATATATAAAATATTATATATACACACACACCTACACACACACACACATTATATATACAGCTTAATTAAACGCTGATGCATGTATAGACAGTCTGCACACTTATTACAGTGAAAGATATTGCTTTAAACTGTACATGCATTTTCAGCTTCCTTTATGACAGATCTATAGAGATTGTATACATTGCAGTCTACCATCAGATTTCCACTCTGAAAAAATTGATTAATGCATGCACATTTGCGTAATTAACCATAACCATTGGTTTAGTGTTCCAAGTATAAACAGCAGATAACAACACAATCTGCAGTAATTTAGGATACAACAGAAAGACCCAGAAGGGACCAAAGTCCCGCTTATTACAGGTCGTCCATGTACCATAAAATAAATGTGGAATGATAAATGAATATTCTGCTACATATATTATGTATAGAGAAAGTAGAGACGTGTATAAATAATGTAAAATTGAAGTAGCGGATATATATGTAAATATTTTAAATGTAAATTATAGACATACAGTATAGACTATAAAAATTATGTAGTATAGATAAGACGAACTTAAAGGATATATAGCTTACTGCACATATTTGTTTTGAATACAGTTGGACCTGCTGTAGGTCCTCATTCACTGGACTAGACCTATAGATAGCATCCTTCTGGGCTGATTCAGTTGTACGGACAGCGATTTCAGTTGTTAACACGCTGACCAAACTATAGCAAACAATATTATGTTGTTCCCCGATTGTGCAAGAGTCCGTGGACAATAATATTCCATATAGCAGAACTCTGAGCAGGCACGTAACTAGGATTTTTCGTTTGGGGGGGGGGCTTAAACCTTGAACATGGCAACATTTATACAGTGTTCATACGAATTTTAGCCGTAAGCATACAACGGCTTGACTTGTTTGGGGGGGCTTCAACTTCGTTTGGGGGGGCTTAAGCCCCCCCAAGCCGAACGCTAGTTACGTCCCTGACTCTGAGACAACGCTCGTGATTAACTGTTCAACTGTGTGCAATAAACGATTGGGGCACCATGCCTTTGGTATATCGCATCTGCAGGCAGCAGTCTGACTATAAAACATGCATGATCGTTAGTATTCTTACACTGCATAAAGCGGCGCTGGGAATATGGAAAGATATTTGTGTTGCGTAAGCCATGCAATCTTCAGTGTGCTATAGTGTCTGTGGCAAAAAAACAATGGAATTGCATGCTTAGGCCTATACGTACAAAAGAACCAAGATTTAAAGTTGCTGGCGGCACATCATCCAGGCCGACAATTTAATTTCCGAAGAAATGTGTATTTTTGTTGAGATTTAAGCCGATTTTTCCAAAGGTCGTGTATATTCGAATATGTCTAGTGTCCGAGTTTATAGTTCTGTTGTCCTTATCAACTCAACTCTGTGGATTTTTTACTGGTTTTGGATGATTTCATGCGCATGCAGTCGTCACTCACTCTCTGCCTTGTTGACCCATTTGGATCTTGACCTAGAACCGATTTCACCCACATCCCGCCTATCGATTATCATTTGACTGAGCACCTGTGAATAAGCTGGTTCCCGTGACTTCTTTTTTGAGCGCTGTAGAAATCTTGAGATTACGATTATTACCGCTTGACCACCGCCATGTTTTACGAATAAACTCACAACGAGAGGTTTGCCTATGTATAGGCCTATGTCCATCACACGCAGGCCCACATATTCAGACTGTCGAATAGTCCATCACAACACCATCAGTAGCTAAGCATCTCAAAGCATCCCTGTCAGCGGCATTCCTCTTACTCGTATACACACTTTAATAGAATTCGTCATCTTTGCGAGCATCAATCAGCAATCAACGACGAAACGGTTCTTCGATTTGGATATCTTCACGAAGCGACGACGGTCTCAAGCGATAATAATAGCCATACAGTCGATTTTTTAAAGTTTTTTCCTGGTCGTCTGTTACTCTTAACTACACTAACTGCATGCGTATATTCTGTGAAATGTGAGCGTTTGTCTTACAATAATTAAATACTATTTACTTACTTACTTACTTTTAAAATCAAATTACGTCATTGTCAGGCTTCCCTTCACCTTTCACCGTGCCTTATTTTGTCCTACTTTATGCCCAGCTATATGATATCCTACCATATACCTTGCCTTTCCTGCATGTCTGGTCTTACCTGTAGGAAGTATGGATTCGTGTGAAGATTGCATAAAACACGATTGATTACATGTAGCAATGTATGCATGGTTATTGGTAAGTGTACATATTTGGTCGTGCGAAGGACGACATTCTGCGGAGCATAGTAGCTGTTGTTAGTTTAATAAGTGTACCTAGGCATAACGGTCTATGTATACATGGGGCATCCGAAGCATACAAGGCCGTAATTAACTTACGCTGCCATTAAATATGAAGCCGACTTAATTGGCAGCGGTGACGAAGGCGACAGAGTTCTCGTCTGTCATCAGTCCCTTCGGACTATTGACCTATTACATGTTAGCCGATCTCATACCTGCATCACCATCGGCCGCCGAGATATGCGAGGCGATGCTGCTGCTGCTGCTGCTGCTGCTGCTGCTGCTGCCTCGAAGCGCACGTTGTTTAAACATGCATGCGCTCTGATCAATAGACTTCCTCCTCTAAAACAAATGTCCGAAGCATACTGATTTCAGCACACCTGCAACTCGTATATTACCTATAGAGGCATATATATATATATATATATATATATATATATATATATTTATATATATATATATATATATATAATCTGATCCATCTACTACATATATATATGTAGTAGATTGTAGCTAAGCATTTATGTAGCGCCTGTTCGAATGCGCTTATCATCCATAACGTTTTTGGTTTAGTATTATAACGGTCAGATATTTTTTACACTTGAGTTCGTGTTGAAATTACCTCGCAAATATAAAGAACGTTCAACCTGTCCTTAGTGGCCTGCGTCTAACAATTAAGTTAGCCATATTTAGTCAGCGCGTACCGGAAGTGCTATGGACCAAAGGGACTATATCCAAGAAATACAGCCACGATCGGGATCTGTAAGACAGGCTGCGCGTTGTAGCATCCCAATGTTAATGGTCACTTGCTTATTTAAGTATGGGAAAGGTGTATTTTGATCTCAGTTGTAACCTAATATCTCTATAACCTCTAAACCCATTGACATGAAATTTTATACAGACGATTTTATCAGGAAGATCTAGAATTTTAAAAGGGTAACGATCGGATTACTTGTGGCGCCTTCATTAACACCCAGCACATAGGGTAGGCCTAGTATTATTCCTTTTCAAAAACCTTTTCCTTGAAAAGCGAACAGCCACACGCGTTGATCGATTTTGCCACGCGATAGTTCATTTGACGCGAATTCGTCGTGGGAGATTCCATTTCTTATTGAACAACGTCCAGAATTATAGCAAAATTGTGCTTTGTGCAAAATTATGAAAATGCAAAATGTCGGCAACTCTTGCTTTATTTTCAAACATCTTTAATTAAAATAAAATAAATTGTGTAAACCCGATCAGAGGATGTTACAAATCTGACTGAAATTTAAATTAACTGTGCTCACAAATTTGATCTAAAAATGTTATTGTGAATATCTATTTAAGCGACCTCGCTTTTTAATTGCTTAGTAGGCCCTGTCACCTGTGTGTCTATTTATCGAGAGGAAAAAACAAGAATCAGCTGAAATTAAAGAACATAAAAAAAATGATCTTGCGATATACTATTTTCTGGAATGGACTTAAAGGAGCGACGATCATTCATAATCGTCTGTAGACTCTTTCTGTCATAAAGATTGATGCATGGAGTGTGCGTGATGGGACTGGACGCGTCTGTCTGCACTTGCATGATGTGCAGATGACCATTTAGTAAGCTCTGAAAGTATTGGCGGTTCATATATTGGAACCCTACTGTTTACATGCGTCACTTGTCCTATATTACCGTTAACACTCATTCTACACTTTGCATCATCATCATCATCATCATCATCATCATCATCATCATCATCATCATCATCATCATCATCATCACGACTACTGTATTTACCACCAACATCACCAAAACCGTCAAGACCTTAGCCATGCGTCACCGCCACAACGCATAGAGCCTACATCGGTAAGAACAGCATCGTTAGTCGCCGGACGCCGTTATAGGACGCAGTGGATGCGAAAGAATTATTTCGATCGTTTGTCAAATCGAGTACATTATTCACATTCGGTCAGAATCGAGTTATGTCTTCGTTTATGTCTTCGTCTTTATTCGCTTCTCTTTTCATTCGAATTTGGCTTACAATGCTCGCTTTGTGTTCAGACGCCATGGATTGCTTTCCACGACAAATCATCGTATTCTGTGTTGGGTGGAGTTGTACTCTCAACCAAAGACTTATAGAAATCTCTTCTTTTCTAATTTGGTTTTGTGGTTTTGATATGTTCCTGCATTTCCAGTCGCTAGTGAGTTCCCACTGACGTCTAACCAAATATGCTGCCTGACCTTTAACCTCTACAGATCGCATACGTTATACAGAGAATGAATGGTCTGTTGGAAAAGTACAGTTTGTTGAGATAATCCCAGAAACACAAAATATTCTGATTCATTTTATTCCATTTTTCATTAATGCACACATCAAAGTCGACATGCACCAACATAAACTCCAGTTAAGCTTTGTTCTTTTATGTGCAGTGATTTTTGAAATACTGCAGGCTACAATGGCTATAGCATCGAGTACAGCGCAATATGGGTCTACATAATATAGGCCTTGTACATTTTAATGACTCACGCTATAATAAATCAAATCAAGCATAAGAGCCGCCACCTTCCTACACTGTAGTGTTTCATATTGCTCTTAAAGTCATCTGCTAGATTTGTTATGATGACTGTTCCGACTTTTCCCCTATCCACTGAGGAATATTATGACACGCATGCAGAAGTAGTCCGCCCTAAGCCCAGCTTTGTATACTGCCGCGGCGGCGGAATCTCTGACTGGAGTACGATCAACTGTGGTGTCATAAACGCCGAGTAACAACACGTTGACGGTTGACGATCAGTACACTTCGTATACTACTAATTGTACGCTTTTCGTCTGTGTCGATGCCTCTCGTTGGGCGTCTAAGTCAACCTTGATCTTTAATAGGAAGAGAACTTTAAGAAGACCGTAAGACAACAACGCAACATTTAAACTTGAATACAGAACACTTCAAAGAAACTAACCGAAACATTTATCCATAGGATAAACGGCCATTTTGCGGTTATTATAATAACACCGGTGACTACAAAATACAAATACATATATAAACAATACTTACATCAATCAATCAATCAATCAATCGTTTATTTTGCAACCAACCAATTCAGTACGAAAGTCACATGAGCATAGATATCGTTATATTCGGCTACAAAAAGGGTGGCCCTGAAGGGATCGAGGATCCCGCTAAGACACCTATAGGTACATCGATGTTAACAGTCTCCTTTTCAATTTCTGGGTCATATAAGGCAATCTTTTCTGTGCTCTTATCTCCTCCCTTCTGTGGCCTTATGCAAAATTACCAAAAAAACCTTTGGCGATTGTAGATAATAAAAATAACTAAGGCGATTTAACTGTGTGAAACATTACTAATGCATGATAACACTCTAATATTTTTGTAATTTGAGTAGATACATGCCTGACACACTCTGTCCAAGCTAAATGTTCACCTATAGATACACATCCGGAAATTTAATGGATTTAAAATTAATTTAATGTTGATGCAAAGTTATATATAATTTTACATAATTATATATATAATTACATATATATAATTATATATTGCATGGACCTATTTACATATAATATAATTATAGGTCCACGCAATACCAAGTTTCCAGGTCACGTTGACATCACGCAGAACGCAGGCTCGTTCCACGTCTAAGGCAACGCATGGTGCGACAGCCTTGAGTCAACTGTCGGTATTCTGCGTTGCAAGTCCAACGCCGCTTATTGTCTTCCGCACTACCTAATTGGTATCTGCGAAATACCTCGGTCGACGATCGTTTGTTGCTATGGAAACCCTTGGTGTTCGCTCGAAGTTGCTTAATAAAGGCGCCATTAACTTCGGTTATTATCCTAACACAAAGGTCGGCGGTTCTCTTTGATCGAGCACCGACACTCAATTATTGGAACAGTGGGAAGACAG
This sequence comes from Allolobophora icterica, assembly GCA_963556255.1. Classification (NCBI taxonomy): domain Eukaryota; kingdom Metazoa; phylum Annelida; class Clitellata; order Crassiclitellata; family Lumbricidae; genus Allolobophora; species Allolobophora icterica. The sequence goes on along the minus strand of OY744602.1, from coordinate 76,426,316 downwards.
GAAGAGGCGTTCAAATGAAATAAAGACTTTTTACAATTTGAATTAGTGAAATAAAACGCTTTGTGTTACATATAAAGTGAACTGCACAACTTAAATGTAGCCTACTACTATTACATGATTCCTATAATTATTATTTAAATAAAATTATTAACTTGTTTAAATCTGGTCTACAAACAAGCGTTGTCCACCACACCTGCTTAGTGCGCTATATAATTTTGGATCATTTTTACTTACATTATGATTACTTTTTAAAAACTTTTGTATGATTGCATGGTTCGTAAATCTGCGGCCGTTTATCACCAATTAATAAAGATTGCCATCCAACTTCTTTTGCATATAAGCAAGAGGCAGGTAAAGGGCGTCTGATACGAGAAAATCAGCAGGCGATCAATTGCGCAGATAACCTGAGGTGGGGTGACCATAACTGGAGGGGGAGGGTGTGTGCGTGAGAGTGATTATATCGATTGGTTTTCGCTGGCATTTGACAGGAAGAGCGACTTAGGGCGCAGGAGGTCATTCCGTCCAAATGGACCATTGCCGTTGGCCTGCAGTGATCATTTGCCGTCTATAGATATGTATGCATCAGTGTATATATATGCATACATGTAGGCGTGCAAATATATGAGTAAGTAAGTAAAGTACGTATGTATGTATGTATGTATGTACAGTCGACGTCTCTTAAGTACATAGCTTAGCGGAGTGTCTTGAACCTATATGCACATTTAGGAGAAGTTCACGTGCACTGTGTAAAATTGGCTAAAAACTCGTATTTAATAACAGAGATGGAGCCTACATATTATAATGCCTTCAGTAATAACTCAGTTAAAGAGGATCTTATTTTCCAGTCATTTAAGCACCTCTATTCGCTCCGCGAACGTCAAAGTCTTAAAGACGCATCCGGTCATTTGACGTTTTTACAACTTAGACGAATGTCAGGCAAGTGTGAACGACAGACGCTAAACGGAATGTTATGATACTGTTTGCACTCTCCGAAATGTCGACCGGTGACAATGTTACATCACCTGCTGATACGGACCCCAGTGCAGCTAAGACAACCTAAGTGGTTTGCCGTCCATGGGTGAACTGCAATGCATAACGGGCCTGTAGTCGGCTATGCACATAACCGAATTATGCACATATGCGATATATGCACATACCCGGAGTTCTCTTCCGTTGAAGTATATCCTTTACGTGACCGGCCAGCATCTACACAGATAAGCGAATTATGCACTTATCCCTTATGCATATAAGTGCATGGCTTGGTATGTATTTATGTATATATGTATGTAGTCTTGTACATGTATGCATGTAATTTATGTATGTATGTAACCAAGTATGTATGTATGTATGTATGTATGTATGTATGTATGTATGTATGTATGTATGTATGTATGTATGTATGTATGTATGTATGTATGTATGTATGTATGTATGTATGTATGTATGTATGTATGTATGTATGTATGTATGTATGTATGTATGTATGTATGTATGTATGTATGTATGTATGTATGTATGTATGTATGTATGTATGTATGTATGTATGTATGTATGTATGACCGTATTTATGTCTATAATTATTCAGTCGCCTTTTGACAAACACCCAACTTGCTCCCATGCAGCCTATAGACCGCCCCGCGAGTATCATCATCATCAGATCGATGTATTTCGACTCTGGTTCTGCGTCACAGATCGAAGACGACCCGCTGTTAAAGCATCGTCAGGCATCGATACACTTCTATTCAACCGTGAATTTTGCAATTTATATGCCTGACATGAGAATTTGACATGTATGTGCTATTTATTTATGAAAATATGCATGCGATAATGTCGGTATGTATGTATGTATGTATGTATGCATGTATGTATGTATGTATGTATGTATGTATGTATGTATGTATGTATGTATGTATGTATGTATGTATGTATGCATGCATGTATGTATGTATGTATGTATGTATGTATGTATGTATGTATGTATGTTTGTATGTATGTATGTATGTATGTATGTATGTATGTATGTATATATGTATCATATTTGTATGTAAGTATGTATGTATGTATGTAAGTATGTATGTATGTATGTATGTATGTATGTATGTAGATATACGCATGTAAGTATGAATGTATTATATGTATGTATTCAGGTATGCATAATGTTTGCATGTATGTATGTCTGTATCCTACCAGCATACCCACATAGAGCCCATATAAGACCTATACGGGGATATGGGACCGGCATAGATCCCATACGGATCCCATCAAATGGCCATGGAAATGCTGGCAGGGTATGTAATAAGTATGCATGTATGTATTTTTAATCGTATGTATGTTTGAACATACGTATGTATGCATGTAAAATGTGTGTATCTAATTATGTGCATTGATGCATGAATGTGTGTAGGCATGTGTAGGTATGTGTGTATCTATTCGTGTACTTATGCACGTATGCATGAATGTATGTCTGTGTGTATGTATGTGTATGTATGCATGCATTTAAGTATGTATGTTTATGGGTAAACCATCCATATTCCTGTGTTTGAGCATAATATGTACAGCGTCTTGACTACCTCTCCACGACGCTTCTCAAATGCATGTGCTATTCATGCAAGATGTGCTTGAAGAAGAAGGCGCACTCTAATGGCTCGCTGAACGGGTCTTCGTCGACAGGTAAGCTGCTGCTGGCGGAAAACGACGTATCGATCTATAGAAGGCATTCAGAGTCGACAGCTGACGCCCGTCGTCGTGTATAACTCAGGGCAATTGACACCTGTGCCTCATGAGACTCAGGCTCTGCTATATATAGTCTGTGTTTGAGAAAGCGAATGAGAACCTGCTCGTGATCAAACAAAAACACGGTTACATACATCCACTCGTCTCTCCCAGATCAGCAGTTTTTCAAGTCGCTGTATATGAATTGCACACAGCTATCACGCTAATGCTCACTTATGGTGATCGCAGAGTACTTCAAGCCACCAAACGTGCATACTATAGAGCCATCGCCATGGGTTACAGCTGAATCCGGAATGGGTTTCAACCGGTTAAGCGCATAGTGGAGGTTTTGGTAGGTTATCGATGAGTTGCAAAATTCCATCGAAAATCGGCTGATCAATGCACAATTTCATACGGCAGGACTATCAATGCATACACTATAGTATACGTGCATGAAGGGAGGTTGTAATACAAATTAATCGTTTTATTCTGTGACTGTGATATAGGTTGCCGTTTGTTTTGCTTGGCTCTGCTGAATGGGTTAGCTAACGTAAGATGCATTTCCCTATGTCTTCGGCTGTTTAACAACTTTGGACTATGCCACGCCATTAAAAATGCCACCTGATTCTGTGTTGCAGAGGCGATCTAGGCCTATCAATTATTTCTAGACAGTATCGAATGTCCAGTGTAAGCTTATATGTCATATATACATATATATAATATATATATATATATATAACTTTCATCACGTACACACGCTCATTAAATGACGATGTACATGCACATAGGAATATAAATATTTTAATTTTTTACTTAAGAACAAAGCTTTTTCTTTGTTATTTTCAAGAATAGGGTGGTTTGATTTGTTTTCAGTCTCGACGATGAGGAAAGCTGGTGTTAATTAACACCAATTCGGTTAACCTAATACCATATAGAGGTCTATGCACACGCAAATAAAATGCTCTTCAGTTTATTCAGAAAAGTTCAAGTTTCCGCAAATAATCACTAATTAGATGAAACAATCTGCTTGTTGACCCTTGTTAAATCATGGTTTCATTGTCAAGTTTACAGTTCGGGAAACCACACGTGCACTACAGGAAACAAGCAGAGTCTTTATACAACGGCCAATTTACATGTACTCCTAAGTCTCTATTTAATTATGCACTGCTAAACACGACGTTTTCCTGTTAGCAATATCTACAAAAACATATGAACAGCATAAATAAACTTCTATAAGATGCAGCTCTGTTGGCCAAAACTGCTATAGTTCAACAATAACAACCAATCACTGTTCAGTAATAATTTCACGAAAGACATTTTAAAATAATCATAGATTGTTTTGGATAAACTTATCTGTAAAGATGAAATGTTCCTCTTCGTCTCAAAGTTCTGTTTTTAAATTTATTCATCGGATCTTTCGTTTAATCGTTAGATCCAGGACGTGCTAAGGCTTAAAACACGAGAGAAGAACTCAAGGATGTCATCGATGTTAAATACTATGATGTCATAATAGAAATAATTTCTGAATGAATTCCCAAGCATATCATTATGAACCAGAACTGAGAATGACCGGAGGTTCAAATCACCCACATCATTTATGCATGGCTTCGACGCTTCTTACGTCATAGTTTGGCACACTTCAACACAACTCCGTCAGATTCAAATTATTCTATACTTCAAAATTACTAAACACAGTGCCTCCTGGTGACCAAACATCAGGCGAGAAAACTTGTAGCAATAAAATGTCTGATAACGAGGCACTGCAAAATTCCCGTTGATGCCGGAGTTTTTAATCAAACATTTTTTAATTGGCCAGAATAACAGAATAGTCTCAATCGAAGCCACTTTGTCTACCAGTCTTCTGGCCACGTTAATATTCTCAAGAAACAATATGTGTCTAAGCTTAAGTCAATTTCGCTGCTTCGCTCATTGTATGTATGTATGTATGTATATGTATGTATGCATGCTCCATGCATGTATGCATGCTGCATGTATACAGGTATGCATGCATGAAAGAGGTAAGTGTTAAGTTGAGAATGAAATGATACAATCGACTGAGCAGAATAGACACAGGACAGACACAGGAGAGAGTTCCAAAGGTAGGCCCAGCAACGGAAAAGTTCGTTCACCAAGAACAGTTCTTGATTTAGGTATGACCAGACAAAGATGATCAGATGGTCGCATGAATAATGATAAGTGTGGGTAATAAGAGCTGATCTTAAGTATTGTGGCTGGCCAGAGTTTACAGTGTTATAAACTATGAGCCCCAATTTGAAACTAATTCTTTACTGAATCAGGAAGCCAATACAAAGATTTAGGCACAGAGGGATATATATATATGTTCATATTTGAATGTATTATTTAATGGGTCTATCCTAAGAGTTTTGAACTCTCTGCAGCTTCAGCGTGTTTGACTTATTGATGCCAGTAAGAAGCAAGTCACAGTAACCTAGGCGACTGGAAGCCAATGCATTTTCCAGAGATATCCTTGCAGACATGGTTACGCCTAATTCTGCTATGCCACGAATGAACATACATGATGATGACCATACAACTCTGATGATAATACATCACAGTATACGACTGTATTTGATACTGTCCTCCTTCCAAAGCTCAGAAGTGCTCACGCGACCATACAATAGAACATCGATGGCGCTGAGCAACCGCAAGTGAAGGACTTGCTCAGGGTCCCTACCATGCAGTTATCGCCTGAGTGTGTATACGGTCGAACTCTTACTCTCCGCGATACAGGTCGAGGGCTCTATCCAGCATTCGGTTTATGCAATAATCAGCACTGGATAATCCCCAAAGGCCAACAACGCATACACCTAAGCAGAACACAGAAGCGTCTGTTGGCTGTATACAGGTATTCCAGCTCACTGTATTATATTCACGTGTCTTTATAATCTATGTCTCTTTCCCCATTCCTAAAAGCGCCATTCAAGAGCCTCTCAATGGCGCTTGTGCGTCGCTATTATAGTCAGATAGAATATATATATATATATATATATATATATATATATATATAATACCTGCATATATATTTCTGCTAAAAATGTACCCTATTTATGTTTATAAATATCTATAAAATTATATATGGTACATATATTTCTCTCTGCAGTGAGACTTATTCTATTTGCTCTATTGTAGAGCGTATAGGATTACAGTTGGCATTCAAGTTTCATTTTAAGTCTAGGAAATTGGTCCGATCACCTGGTTGTGACGTCTGCAGTAAACCCACGGATGAGCGAGCGACCGGAAGTCCACGGAGGCAGGCAGACATAGAGACAGACATAGAGACAGACACAGACACAGAGAGACAGACATTTCGTCTATCCCTCCTTCCTTCTCTCGTTACCCGTTCAGTGGAGACACCTGCGCTGCAGACAGCCAATGCAGAAGTCTTTGTCTTTCGTGGGATGTGGAGTATATACACACACGTACGTCAGCGCCACAGACGCCCTGCAGCGTGAGATCAGGTGGGCGGGGAGGCAGAGTGACGGGAAAGCCTGCTCTTCTAGTAGTCAGCCTCGTCCCACCACCAATGATCCGTTTGTTTCTTACGAACCCAGTTCATCAGAGCACAGGCCAAGATGAGGTCGGTCATCTGTCAACAGAAACCAACAGAATCCCCGTCAGACACCCACAGTCTTCACCCATGATACACAAGCCATGCCTCTCAGCCTACACATCGTAGATCGATATATAACATGTAACATCATTAACGCGAGACAAACGTCAACACTCACAAACAACAATGCATTGACGTCATTACATACATACATGCATACATAGATACATTCAAACATACATGCATACAAACATACGTACATAGATACATACGCACGCACGCACGTATACACATACATACATACATACATACATACATACATACATACATCATACATGCATAGTGAACGAACGACTAAAGATTTTTCATATATTCATACACGCACACATACTTACGTACGTACGTACATGCATACATACATACATACATACATACATACGCACGTACGTACGTACACACATACATACGCACATACGTACATACATACATACATAGTGAACGAAAAACAAAATACTTTCATTCAGCAGCGTATTGATTAAATTATAGGCCTAAAGCCCTAAACGTAAATATATTTTAAACTATTTAGTCTAAGTTCTTCCCAAAGTAGGGGGGCCTACATTAGAAATTATTAAGGATGCGTTGTATGTGATATATCTTAGAAAATGTGCCTGTGATGCCTGCGATAAAATACTATCTGCCTCCGCAGCCATTGTGTAAGATAACCGTCACGTATATAGTTATGATGTTTCATCTTGCGTTTGGAGATCCTTTTTCGTGCTTTGCTGCGTCATGAAATAATAATAACACGGACAATTTCTAGAGCGTCGTAACGCGACCATGCCGCTACAAGGGCGCTGAAATGGCAGATCATGTCTTGCGTTTGTTTCCTGCCCCATCCCCGACCAATAAGCGACTCTTTCGACTATCGAGGACAAACTCATGCGGTCATTTAATATCGTATTCTTCCTTTTATCCCGGAACCATATTTATTTTAACTCATTTATCATGTTGATGCAAAAGAAAGCTACAAATAATCATTAGCTTCTGATCAAGCATGCGTATATATATAGCCTACATTGACTGATGATCAGTGGACCATGGTTGATTAACCTTATATATATATTGCATATATACAAGGCACTTCGAGATCTAGCACCAAGCTCCTAATTTGCTGACTTTTGCATTTCACTGAGTATCTATCCCAACCAGGATAAACTTAGGGTCAGCTTCCTTTGGCCAACTGTAGCCTATGTTTCTAACTTACCAAACAAGAAGTTGCGTTTATATATGCGTTTTCGCAAAGTGAACCACATTCATCTGTCTATAGCCTGTCTCATTCTCATATCTTATTTTGAAAACAATGAAGGGCTTTCACATTTATCAACTAGGATACCTTCGCTTTAAAGGTGAGTTCATAAATTAGTATAAGGTGATTATAGTTCTAATAACGATGATGATGATGATGATGATGATGATGATGATGACGACGACGACGACGACGATGATGATGATGATGATGATGATGAGGAGGAGGAGGAGGAGGAGGAGGATGATAATAATAATATTAATAATAATAATAATAGTTTACTCCAAGCTTAACATTTCAATCAACTGTTAATATCTTAGAGCCTGAGGGATCTTACCTACCTCGGGCGAAAAAATAATAATGATAGTAATAATAATAAACAGAATTGTGCACTTGTGTTAATGTACATATGGTTGACATTTGTGTCTGTTGGATGGTGTATACGAACAGATTACTTTCTTGCACCTCAGTGTCCGCCGACTTCAAAAGAACTTATTGGACAATTTTTAACAGAAATCTAACTCATATTTACATCGCTAATGGATTATCTCGGATTGTAGTAAGTACGACCAGCATTTTAATCAATCGTCATCTGAGAATAGCCTCCATGGACTCCCACTCCCCCTTTCCTTTCTCCCCTCTCTTAATCCACGGACACACTCCAATCACGTCCAGCCGACACGCAAAGCGCCAATATAATACCTTCAGCCCAGCCATTAGGTTTAGCCGTGACAGAGACACGCGTCGCCATTAACTGGCGCCTATTAACGCCTCGTGTAATCATCGGTCTTTTGATGTTGGTCTTTTGTTGTGCTTCGTTTGGGCTACTCCAGGTAGCAACCGCATTCGTCTAACTGCGTCTAAGAACAGCCTCAGATGACAACGACCACTACGACGCCGTCGTCGTTTCGGGCTTATTATTAGAGATTCGTTAGTTAATTCCGTTGCACGCGCGGAAAGACACGCACAACTTCGCGAGAGATGCTGTCATGTGTGTGCTGAATGCTCTGATCAATAGCCGTCATTCATCCGATTGGCATTTCTACCGAAGCCCCTTCTTTGTAGGCCTCGCCGGTTCATGACTCACCTAATAAGGCTCTTGAACGACCGATTTCCAAGCGTGCTCAATCATTAACGCTGGGATAATTGATTCCTTTAATGGCGGCGAATCGCTCATTTTGAAAGCGCGTTTTCGCCGACAATGGCAAAGGGTGGAGCTGTTTTTGGTCATCAGAGAATGCTTGCCTAACATCTGTGGTCTTAGAATGAAGAGTTTTTCGATTGTCTTCTTACAGCGGGCGTGGCTTCGCTGGGCGGAATGCTTGATGCTGTTCAGTCAATTGAACTGCGTGCAGGAGAGTTTTATTATGCCGAAATATCAGGGGGCAGTTCGGTCTCTTTAATCGGTTTTTGCCAGAAATTACGAAGTGTGAGCCATATTCAAAATTCGCCAAGTACTCTGTAGGTCAACATTACATACCATGACGTAATTACTAGAATCATGACAAAGATGTCTCACCACCGTCATCAACATCTTGTCATCATCGTCAGCAGCGTTATCTTCCTCAACGTCGTCATCATCAGCAGCACAACACCAACATCAGTTTGACGATCGTCGTTGTCATCATCGTCATCATCATATAATCATCATCATCATCATCACCACCACCACCACCACCACCACCACCACCACCACCACCACCACCACCATCATCATCATATTCATGCAACTGTTTTAGATATATAGGCTGAGCAAGCGCTGCAATGCGGTCTTGACGTTGCCAGTATCTGATCTTTACTTCTCTTTCCACCTTCACCTAATTCGTAAACTAGACAAATTAGTCGACACGTCTATCGTTCTCTGTCTGTGGCGGTTGTCTAGAGTCAAGAGTCCTCCAAGAAAACTCCTTTCAGATCTGATAGAGAAAGGAATTTCTCAATAGCAGCCGCTCTTTTCTCTGATTTCTTGAAAGGATACCTTAGCCCTCCCATCCTCCAACTGCATTCCCCTAATCTCATACGTTAACCTGGAAAGAGCGCGAGGAGGCCACACCCATCATGTCATGTTTGCCTTCCGCCATCAGACCCTTCAATCCCAGGACCATGCCTCTGATACGCTTGTTTGGGATAATTGCGCATAATAAACGAGTACTTTCAGTTCTTTACCTTACCTTGATATGAAACACGTGCGAGTCTGAGGTGCCGTCCCGCAGGTGGCAACCGAGGATTCTTTCCCAAGGACCACTTGTACAACAACGGAGAGCAGCCCTGCCTGCGCTGGCTCCCATTCAGCGCTGGCGAAGTAAGAGGAACAAGGGTCGACTGCAGCACTCGACCGACTGCAGGCATTCATTTACGATCAGAATGACTACACCATTACTGCCAAGAAAACGACGCTTCTCGCCGGACAACATATTTACCAACATACAAGCGTTTAACTGAACATGCATGCATAAGTATCATACACAAACCCACTGCGTCGATATGTAAGCCATATATATACAATCGGTCTCACATATGTGTATATATGCAGATAGAGAGACAGAGAGGGACAGAGAGAGAGAGAGAGAGAGAGAGAGAGAGAGAGAGAGAGAGAGAGAGAGAGAGAGAGAGAGAGAGAGAGAGAGAGAGAGAGAGAGAGAGCGAGAGAGAGAAATCACGATTATATGTTCGTGTATATATTATATATATATATATATATAAATATACAAGTTAATAATGTCAATAATACATATATGTATATGAGTATATGAATAAATGTATATAATCGTGAATATATGTGCATATGAGTGCCTGTGATTGTGTATGATATGGCATCGTTTCGGCAAGTGTAGCCTCATTTGAGAATTGTATGTATAGATGTGAGAAGGCAATCCCTTGCTCAGGTAGAATTGGCGTGACCTATGTCAATACAACGGAACTGGCGAATGACGGACGGCAGCCTACCTGTGTTGATATCAAGACGGTGAGGATGAGGAACGCGTGACTCGCATACCCGTAGAGCCATTCAGTGACAACCGGATGACAGCCCTGAAAAAGAAAACAAAAGGAGCCTCGTCTGATACACGCAAAGTAATCGGACTAGTTCAAAGGAAATCGAACCAGTTCAAAGGAAATCGACCAATTCAAAGGAAATCGGACCAGTTCAAAGGAAATCGGACCAGTTCAAAGGAAATCTGACCAATTCAAAGGAAATCGAACCAGTTCAAAGGAAATCTGACCAGTTCAAAGGAAATCGGACCAGTTCAAAGGAAATCGGACCAGTTTAAATGAAATCGAACCAGTTCAAAGGAAATCGGACCAGTTCAAATGAAATCGAACCAGTTCAAAGGAAATCGAGCCAGTTCAACGGAAATCGGACCAGTTCAAAGGAGATCGGACCAGTTCAAAGGATTGTCGCGAGAGCAGTCCAGTCTGCCATAAGTGCTTTCTAAACTGCGTTTGTTTTCAGAGGACTTCGAAAACTTTCTAGGGCCCTATATCTGGCTGAACATAATGTGTCCTGAAGAATAGAAATTCTGAAAATATCACCCTGACAATAACACCTACAGTTTGGTTCATAAAGGAAGTATTGCGTAATCGATCGTATGTTTCTATAAATGAATGCGCAAAACCATTAATAAAATGAATAATCACAATGTCAACATGTCATCTTGTGGCCATGCGACAATTTTATAGCGTAGATAGCGCTCCTGACTAGATTGCCTTTGAGGGGCGCTATATAAATGTTCCTTAATAATAATAATAGCAAGTTATAATTAATTTGTCACCATGTGACTCTATTCTATTGGTCTATCACTACATGCCATTAGGAACAGTATCTTTTGCTATGCCTCTGGTCGACCAATACAATATGATAGTAAAGCGGATAAGTTATTTCCTTGCCTACCTCGGTTTTTAGGTATTGACTTTTATTTTGGCTATTCGGAAAGAGAATGGCGTGGACTTGACAGTAGTTGTAGTCAGCCACCCGCGGCACACTTGCGTCATCGGTTAAGAGTACACAACAGGACTGTGGTACAAACACACCCTCCCTGTAGTCGCTGACGTTGAACCAGGCGCTTCGCATGTAATCCTGTGGACCTTGAACACCGCAGCAGTTCATCTGAAAACGTTGTGCATTTTTGTATTGATAGATTGCGCGTGAAATTGTCATGTCGGTATAGGCCTACAGTTGGCCCTATCTCCAGCCATTGCAATTTTAATTGAATATTCATTTAGTGCCACACCAAGACAGACTCACCAGAGGCGCTTTCGACCTCACACAATGATACCACGATCGAACAAAAGCGTTTGCCGAAAGGAGGCGAAGAGAAACTGAGAAGCACTGTGTCACTATTTGCAATATTCCATGTCACTGTGTCACTATTTGCAACATTCCATGTCACTGTGTCACTATTCGTCACAGCATTGCGGGGAAACTGTCATTTAAAAAGTTTCCTGTAAGGTAATTACTGAATTTTTCTGCATAAATTGCGATCAGCAGAAACTCTCCTCTATCCAATATCAACATTTAAGACCGGCTAGATTAGTTCTTCATGTATTCAGTGGAACAATATTCGATGTCACTGTGGCACTTTCTGCAATATATTCCATGTCACTGTGTTACTGATTTACAGTGTCACTATGTCATAATTTCACTGCATTGCACTTTGCCGTCGAGCCATTGAGTCATTTCCGCTATACATTCCTATAGTGTTTCATGACAGTTTACAATCGATCATAATTGAAAACATTTATAGAAATTCAAGAAAGCCTTTTATATAGCCTTTTATATAGACCTCACTTTTGCGAGATATAACATTGTTAAAAATTATTAAAAAATTATTAAAAACCTTTTTCTGATATTAGGCCTACATTAAGATATTACACTGGAATTCTATACAGTTCGAAAGCAAATAGTAGGCCTAATAATTAGAATAGGGGTCTAATACTGAAATATATATAAATATAAATTGGGTATAATTGAGACAAATATTAGTAGCTAATGTTAGCATATTTTTAGTATATTATCTGTATAAACATGTTTTACGTTGCTGTACACCAAAATGGTTCCAATAAAGAATATTCTATTCTATTCTATTCTATATGCAGATTTCACTTCAAACCAAAATAAACTTGTTCCATTAAAACTGCATTCATACAATTGCCTGCAGTTGTTAATCCTGTTTGTTGTATGTACCTTTGTCACTAACTAAATAAAGGAGGGTCACTTACTTAAACCTTTAAACCAATAATCTACGTTTTTAGCCCATGCGTGCACTTGACATAGTCAATTTCTTAACAGCAGAACACAGAATGAGATCGATGGTATATCGGCCAAAGCAGCGCTAACGACGTGGTCGACTGTGAAGGTTATAGGATGATGATATACGAGGCCTTTTGGGATGCACCCGCGTACAAAGGACCCACTGTACAGCAGAACAGGTCGAAGAGAAGAGTGTGAATAGACTTCATAGATCACTTACGCTGATCTGCAGAGTGTCCCAGGCTATCGTCACCTTGTATGTATCCGGAGACGTCCGGTTCGCCTGCTGCGCCGTCTTGTTGTATTCATTAACTAATTGAGACTCCATGCTTAGCGACATCTTCCGTGACAGCTGAAAAACGTGTAACAACGGCCGCAGATTATATATATATATGGAGCCAGGAAGGCAGAGACGGTGTCGGAATTTCACGTATCCCAGTGTGGGTCGTTCGTGTATTAGCTCCATATATAGGCTATGAAACCGGAAGTTAGAAGACGCACGCTTTGACACATCCACGGGGAAATATGAAACGTTTTGGAACACATATTTCGGCTTCCGACTTTATTTCCTCTTATTTCCACGGTGGCAACAAAGAGAAACCTAGCATCTCAGATTACCATTCACTATTTCAGATCCAGACTTAACAGAAGTTACTGTTTCGTTTCATGATAGGATCGATACCATTTTATATGTCTGTTTAAATCTTAACAGTCATGTTTTTTCCTTCAAATTACGTGTGTTCATTGCATGCAATGCTACGAATGAATCGGAACATTTCGACCCATAACCTACAATGTCCTACATCGTCAAAGAATTGACAGAACCTTTCCAAACGTTAATCTAAAATTATTAGCATAGTAGTACATTTTAAGCGACGCATATCTGATAATTCATGACGACGCATTGAAAGCATAAAAGGAAGGGAAAGATAATTGTAATCATAATCGTAAGCTCGAATATATCTAAAGTGCTACGTAAAGTAACCACAGGGACCAGCCTAATATCGACCGCTACCTCAAGTTAAAGGGGTTGTCCATATATACCGTATGCTTCAAGAACAAGTTCCGGATGCTGGGAGGCCTGGTAGGGGTAAAGAGTCTTTTGTTCTTGATCCTAGATCACTGTTACCTAAACCTTGGTAATATTACATAGTAAAATATTCACCGTCGAAATTAGAAAGGCCTCATAAATACAAACCGTAATCTTGAATAATGCACTGCATTAAGCTAAGCTAACGAACGTTCAGACAGAACCTTCTGTCACATTAAGCTATGCACACACATCTATGCATGCATGAGCCAATCTTCTGTTTGAACCTTAACCTATACCTCAATGCATTTACAGTAGACAGCATCAGCTCTTTCTGCCTTTATAATTATTACTGTTTCATTAACCAAAATCAGCCATGCGTTCGTATGCAGGCGCTACAAAAAGCACCGGTTTAAAGTCCAATTACGCGATACATTACTCCTAACCAACGGATTTCCAAAATGCTACGAATGCGCGGATTAAAGGTGGATTCATAAGTAGCTATATGCATTACTTAATTACTGATTGGCCGCGCAATTAATTTCAGGTGCGTCAAAGCAACAGAAATGGACGAACTTCCGGGTATAGGCTGTTGTTGTGCGCATGCGCCCATACAACTACCGTCTCTAAATGTAGACGCTGTACGTCCGCTGAGTAAGATCGTGTAATTGTACATCTAAAATGAAACAAAGTGTATCTACGTGGACCGTAAATATGTATGTAAACGTTATATGACGATCCATATAATTATAATATATTAGGTTTTGCTTGGTGTTTGCAAAGTACCTCTCTCTCTCTCTCTCTCTCTCTCTCTCTCTCTCTCTCTCTCTCTGTCTCTCTCTCTCTCTCTCTCTCTCTCTCTCTCTCTCTGTCTCTCTCTCTCTCTCTGTCTCTCTCTCTCTCTCTCTCTGTCTCTGTCTCTGTCTCTGTCTCTCTTCTCTCTCTCTCTCTCTCTCTCTCTCTCTCTCTCTCTCTCTCTCTCTCTCTCTCTCTCTCTCTCTCTCTCTCTCTCTCTCTCTCTCTCTATCTCTCTCTCTCTCTCTCTCTCTCTCTCCCTCTCTCGCTCTCTCTCTCTCTGTGTCTGTCTCTGTCTGTCTCTCTCTTTATATATATATACATATATATATTGATATAGTTGTAATAAAATGGGAGGGGCTATTATCAAATTCACACAGAGAATGAGGGGCGTATACATCGTAATTTCCTTGAAAGGTGGGAGGTGAAGTCAGAGTTCTTAAACGTTAGGAACTTTATTGCTTCTGCCCTGACGGTAGTTGAACTGATGACCTTTAGATTGTCAGTGCACCCATAATTCCCATACACCTCCTGATGATAAACTTTGGAAAGTCGTGGATATATAGTTGCGATAAGGAGACTACACGAAATGCGTCTCTATCTGAGCATTTGATAAAGAGCAATGCACGTTGTTCACACTACACATTGATCATTCGATGGATGCTCTAACGTTGAGCACAGTAAACACTGACTGCACACCGTGTCCTATACGTTTGTGGGTGTGAGATAGTCAGGCGGATCTGCCACGGAGTGAGAAATCGTAGTCGTGATAATGATCGCAGAGAAGATGACACTCGTTGATAATACTTTCATTTGTCATCTGCGTGTAGCTGTCGATGAAGACAATTCTCTGCCCTTTTCGGTTGTTCTAGACTTAAGCTACACTTTGCCGGGATTGAGATATTGCGTAAGCGGCTTAAGTTCTTGCTCTTGCTCTTGCACTTTTCTAAACCTTCGGTTGCAACAACTTGTAATGCCAATCACGTGTAATGCATATATGTTCCGGTAAGTAGGTGATAATCACCACTACCAAGATGAAGTATACGGACGCTGACAGCCAGAAATTAGACAGACAGAAAGACAGACAGTCAAACAGACACATAGATAGACAGACAGACATACAGACACACAGACTAACTGACTGACTGACTGGCTGGCTGGCTGGCTGACTGATTGGCTGGCTGGCAGGTTGGCTGGCTGGCTGACTGACTGACTGACTGACTGACTGACTGACTGACTGACTGACTGACTGACTGACTGACTGACTGACTGACTGACTGACTGACTGACTGACTGACTGACTGACTGACTGACTGACTGACTGACATGCAGACATGCAGACAAGCAGGCAGACAGATAGACTGACAGAGACTGTCACACAAACAGAAACAGAAATACAAACACAGGCACAGACTGCTATACATAGGCAGACATACAGAAAGACACACAAACACACATACACAGTATATTATACCGACAAACACACAGACTACCACACATGCAGATAGAGAGACGGCCTAAACGATTATGTAATGCGTCATGACGCAGAGACATGGATGATAAGCCGACTGGAGCTTACATACGTTAGCGAGAACATTTCATTAACAAACGGCGGTTAGCACTTGGTTGGCACTAAGGAAGCACTCGGTCAATGAGGTGTCGCAACAACTCTGCACTTCAGTTCGTCGCATTTGAATATTTTCATTGCAAATGTTCGACAGATTCATTTATTTTGAATTAAGTTAATTGGAAACGTGATGACCATAGCTGTGATCCTGTTACACCTGAGTTTAGCTCCTGTGAGAAGCTTTTCTTGAAAAGGAGCAACAAGAAATGTTTGACTACAGTTACTATAACACGTTTTTAATCACTGCATCCACGCAGCACAGATTCTCCCACGTGACATATCTGACCCCCACACCGTTGTCTGACCTGTCGCCGACCCAGCAACTTGGCTTCTGCAGAAGACTTGATTTCGTGTTGCGTCGGTGAATGAGCCGGTCTCCCTGACGCAGCTTTTGTGTGGCGCTGAGATATTCACATTCACATTACAACTACGATCGCTTTCAAGGTCTGTATTCATATCCGACTGGTCACCCTCGCTCTCCGCCAAACGAGATGCCACGATTTCCTAATTGTTTCAAGGACAAGGACTGTTCTTGAACGGTGACATGCTCTTGGTTCTTGGCCCCCGACTCCAGAGTTCTCTTCCAGGTAATGTTCGTTTATGATGGTCAGATTTGTTTATCGGACATTTTTTATGACGGCGTTAAAGAATTGGACAAATTAGACTGACGAACCTTTTCGATGACGAACGTTGACTGTGAAGCCAGAAGGATCTCGGCCACCATAATCACAACCAACAGAAATGTATACTACAACAACGACAAAGTCACTCATCGTTATCATCATCGGCATCTGTAGGATACTTGAGAAAATGCGTTTCATTTGTTCGATTAAAAATCTCCTTCTTGAAGGGTGGCTAACACAAAAGCAACGCAGAACTGGACAACATTTAGAACTTGTACACACCATGATAGAGATATCACTGAAGCAGGTTGATCGCAAATGAGGTCAGACAACTATATTAAAAGCTAAGTTAAGATCAACATCAATAAGGCATCCGTAAGATGTCATTTGACCCTAATTTAGTCTAATTCAAAGACTTCTATAGGCTATAGCGCTATTATCATGATCCACAGTACAGCAATCACAGTCAAAATCACAAGAAGTCAAGTTCTGTTAGGTAAACAACTTGAAGCAGACGAGTTTTAAGCTTAAGCTGGTTAACCAACGAAACGTACAGAAACAGGACCCAGTGAATTCCAGAGCTTTGGGTCAGCCACGAACAACGGTCAAGAGTCTAACACTGTTCTGGTTCATGGCACAGCAAAATCAAAGTTTCCGTTGATCGACAGCTACATTTGCTGGTATGAGCGATGACAGATATGTCGCCTAATTTAAACGTAATGCATTGTGAACCATAAGACAGATTCTTTGCTCGATGGACAGCTGTGCATTGCAATAAGTGCAATTCTGGAGTCATACGTCTACTTGGGGGCTTTTGTTACGGTTCAGGCCAGATAATTTTGAACCATTATTTTGTAGTTTGTGCAGCAATTTCTTCTAGGGTTGCGGATGAGAAAAGTGAGCTGCAGTAGTCGACTCGGAAAGAGCAAGAACAGACGCTAGTGAAACTTAATAGTTTGAGGAATATCAGAGCTGACTTTACGAATATCTAGAACGTGAAAGTAAACCTGATTTGCAAACGGGTGTAATGTGGTATACTAAGAAAAAGCCATGGTGGATTTAAAGCTATGCCCCAAAACCTGTGTGCGTGTACATGCTCCACAAACGTTTCTGGATCTCCTACCTAACTCTGATCCCATGCAGCACATCTGCTGTCCAACCTATTACATGGGTAACACAATTATTTGCTTACAACCCTATATCACTCCTACTTCTGGTTTCCTTCTGTCATAACTGACTTCCACATACCCTTAATATTTACCAACCTTACAAACCTTAAAAATTGCTCAATGTGGCAACGTTCACAGCCAACATCCCCCCCCGACTGCGCTGATACGCAACACAGACAAGTAACGAGCTTGCTCTCCAACTTAAATCAACCTTATCCTAAATCCTGTAAGGCAGATTCCCACTAAGTCTAAGAGGATTGCTGCACGTTCTTTCCAGCCCTGGTACAACCCAGAAGGCTGAGCTCAATCGCAATGAAGGGTGTTGGCGACGCTCTCATTTGCCTTTTCGTCTCCTCAAATGTAAGCATCAGTGCCGGAATGTTCATAAGCTTGACTCAGCAGCCAAATCCAGGTGCCTGGCTCGTCACCCGTATAAGAAAACTCTTTTTCTCCAAAATAACTATGGCAGGCAGTTAATGAGATCTTCCTTCGCGGAAAATGAATGATGCTGCCAGGGACGTGATTTCAGCTTTTTTCAACGGCGGGGGGGAAGGACGTCAAAAAGAGGTAAAAAAATTTTTCGCGCGAAGAAATTTCACAGCTTTTGGGTTTTTCTTCAACATTTTCAGAGGGAAAACTGCATAATGTGTGGTCTTCTGAAAAAACCTATGCAGACTCTAGTTTTGATAAGAGTATATATATATAATAATTCCATAAACAATTCCATAAATTTGAGTATCATTTTTTTCTTTTTACCCCTTTCTTCTTCCTCCTTTTCTTGTTCCAGCTTTTTAATTTTTTTTTCAAAAATCAGGGGAGGCAAATGCTTCCCCTTGCCCCCCCCAAATGAGGTCCCTGGATGCTGCCGAGTTCTTAACGCACTCGTCTCTAGTCGAGAGGTCCATAAGTTCATTTCTCAGTCAAATCTCGGCTTTCAGACTCAACTTGATGGCTTCTTTGTCTGAAGATCTATCATAGCATAATTCCCCTCTTAGCCTACTCCGACCAACAACTCTGGTCAAGATTCCTAATTTAATCTTCTCATCTCCTATGCTCTGGACCTAATTAAAACTGCTCTTTAAAAAGAGTGCTTTGGTGCCTTGAGCTCAATAAGGTGGTTCACGCGACTTAGCTTTATGGGCGCTGTAGAAATTTCGAGATTACAATTACGATTACGAATTATCATATCCATTGTCAACCTCTCTTTCGTTGAAGGCACTGCTCCGTCAGCTTCACGCTTGCCAGTTACCATTTAAAGATGCAACCTCTCTCCTCTGAAGATCGATCAAACTATCGACCATCTCCATAGGCGTAGACTCTTGGGGGGCAGCCGGGCCAAGTCCCCCAATAATTGAGATGGACTGCACATTTAATGCAACAAGTGTAGGATAAATCACCAACTGTCCCCCCAATATTTTGGACAAGTTTTCGCCAGTGCCCATCTCCAATATCTCCAAAATCCTTGGAAAAGTCATTGCGCAACGATTGAGTTGTCACCTTTCGTCACGCAAACTGTACACTTTTCCAATCCGCATATACTGCAAATAGAATTCCACTGAAACTGCACTGCGGCTGCATTAATTACTTTCGATAACTGACAGCAAACAAAGCGAGAAAGCAAACAATTTTTACTTTCAAATCTATGAACGACCTAATATATCAAGGAAGCCATCTACATTGACTACTTTAGACGATTTTTTGCAGTCCCTTAAGCTAACCCTGAGGCAGCCATTGGTATGAAGTGTTAGCGACTTCGTTTTCTTAGCCTCGGTATATGAGGGCGTGTAGCCTAGTCCTCTCCCTTGCCGTCTCATCTTCCCACCGACAGTGTGCGATAAGTGTACTCATTATAGTTGAGTTGGCTAGGGCTGCGGGTGGAGCAGAAACCTCGATCCAAATTTCTGCCTTGGCGGGGATTTGAACCCCGACCTCTAGATTGACAGTCCAGCGCGCTAACCACTACGCTATCGAGCACCTCACTTTAGACGATTAGCGTAGACTTAATTGAATACTAACGAAGCCGAGAAAGCAGACGTTTTCTGCGCATGCTCCGTAGCATCCGAGAAAACTCATCGCAGCTACGAAGAGTCCGATCCAGATGAGAAGGAACGGAACTGTGTCGAAGATGAAGGTCGAGTTCGTCGCAGCAGTAGTAGATGCCGTGTAGCTGCTGTAGTCCTTGAGGAGATGCGTAATGAAGAGAGTGTCTTGGTATATGTGCAACCAAATGCCAAACGCTATCAACGCCCAGCCGAGCATCTAAGAAACATAATGCACCAACGATGGTCAATCAAAAACAAATCAATATTGATACTACTACAACTACTACTACTACTACTACTACTACTACTACTACTACTACTACCACCACCACCACCACTACTACAACAACTACTACTATTACTACTACTACTACTACTACTACTACTACTACTACTACTATTATTATTACTACTATTACTACTATTACTACTACTACTACTACTACTACTACAACTACTACTACTACAACTACTACTACTACAACTACTACTACTACTAATACTACTAATACTTCTACTACTACTACTACTACTACTACTACTACTACTACTACTACTACTATTTTTACTACTGTTATCGCTATTATTATTACTATTTTTGCACTGGAATTGATACCGAAACTGATGCCGATACTGATATGGAAATTCCAACGGACATGCATCAGTGATTACAACAAAGAAAACAAATTAACGCAAGACTAAACGTCTTCTGTGATTAATCATTATGAGATAGTGGTAGATCCAGAAACAGAGAAAGTGATAGAAAAAGTGATAGAGATAGAAAAAGTGGCAGAGAAAGTGATAGAAATAGAGATGGAGATAGGGAAGTGATCGAAATAGATAGAGATAGAGAAAGTGATAGAAATAGAGATAGATTTAGACAGCTAGAGATGGAAATTGTGATAGAGTCAGAGATAGAGATACAGAGAAATAGACACAGATAAGTCGAGACAGAGCGATAGAGAAATAGAGAGAGACACAGGGATAGAGGCATAGAAATAGACGTACACAGACAGAGATAGAGATAGAGTTAGACTGCGGTGGGATCTTGAGACGTCCGGAAAATGTCTTCGCTCACTGCGTCGCAACCGAGTGTAAATTACTCGATTAAGCAAGTGTCTTCAAGTGTTGCGTCGGTCAGAACTAAAGAAGGACGACACCTTCGATGGTCCACTCCTCTCCCTCTCTCTCTCGGCCGTCGCTCTCGGTCTTTCGACGGAAGGCGGAGGCGGCAGCCTATACCTGTGGGTCCCATCAACGCCATTGATTTATCATTGATCGACGAGACATTAAAATCTCCTGAAAGTGATCGAGTGCGAGAGCATGAAATTCGATTTATCTGAATTCCCAGTCGCTGTATCGGAGTCACATGATTGCATTTTAATAGACTTTTAACCAAGCGGACTGAGTATGTTACGCAGTGTAAGCCACAGTTGGCTACAACCATAGACGTTACTCAAAGGGCTATACAGAGGGCTACCTTCCCTAGACGCGAATATAATAATAGCATCAATGGAACCCATCTGTCGCCAGCCACTTTGATGTGTTCTTGGATGGAATTTCACACCTTGTAACTTGAGATTGGCAATCAATTAAAGAGCACTGCGTGCACCTGTTCGAGAGAGTGTCGGTGCCTTCTTAAGGTGACAGCCGGGGGTACAAGAACGGGTTCGTCGGCCTCTTGCGCGGCGACGGCCTGCGAATGAGAAAGGTTTAACGATCTCGTTTGATTCGGTGCAATGCTCTAATAATCGCGTGTTTACACAGAGAGCCTTATTAGATTTCACGCTGCTGGTGGTCCTGAGGATGTTACGAAGGCTCTGTACGCACACGATGCAAGACAATTACAATCCCTGTAGGTAGATGCTGATCTAGGAACAGCAGCAGCTGGAATAAGCATGCATCAATACACATTCGCGTCATTTCTCCTTTTACAGACTGCATCACCCGCTACACCTGACGCAATACATGGTTGTACAATATATTGATTCACGCGTAAACATGAAACACACATGCATCCAAACAAACAAACAAACAAACAAACAGATATGAATGCATGTGCAAACATATATACTTACACACATGGATCTTAAATGAGCGCTTTGATATTACAAATTACATACATGCAAACATACACATATATATAATGCACACATACATGCATACGTACCATAGTATGTAAATACAAACATCTATACAAAACTACGTATACATGCAAACATACGCATATAATAATAATATACATACACATTATATACATACGCATATGATTATGTACATACACAAATACAAACATACATTCACACATACATGCATGCATGCGCACGTGTGGTCTGAAACAAAAACAGAGATCACAAATAACTAAAGTTACTAAACGGACCAAAAATCTATAATAACAAACTCGAGGTTTGATCTCATTTTTTCACTTCAGCAACTGCTGTACGAAGCAACCTGAAACATCTACACACAGGTATTTACATGTATCTATGGCTGCATGTATACACGTGTGCCTGGATATTAAATATACATAAGTGTCTCGTATAGTATACATACATCTTGTCTTACATCTTCTACGCTTCCTGGTCATCCTTCCAGTGTAATGCGGCGAGAATTACCGTCGACCGCGGATATAGATCACCATCATTTCTAATAAGGACAGGCCGACGCCATAACGAGATTATAAAGCCATTTAATGGACCGTGGATGGATCAGCCACTGCAGCAGCAGCCTCCGCAGCCAAACAAAGCCAGTCCAAGCAAACAGCTTATACTTGACATCTCGTCTACCTTGGCGTAAATAACAGACGCGCACACGTATAGGTCTACGATGTAATTCGTTTTAAAAGCGGAAGGACGATGCCATTATAGAGCGCAACTATATATGTAGGCCTACTTTGCGTTGTAAAGCACGGCAGAAAATAAACGACTTGATCATATTTGGCGAATTTCTGTTGGACATGAATGTGTGATGAGTTCAAACATGAATGGATTTTCCGGGCTATGCATGGGCGAATGGATTTCTCGACTCTAAGCCATTGCAAATGTTAGGCCTAACTCGCGGCCGTGATTCAAAACTTGGGATTAACTCCTAACATTTAATAATTATTCTGTGTGCACTAAAAGCGATAAATGACATGCAAGTCTTCCTTGGTGGAAGAATAGCACAGAAGTCTTTCAGGATTGTTTTTGATTGCAGTGGTTGCAATCGGTGCGTTCTCCATTCGGTCTACAAACTCTCGATTGCATTGCTGACAGATTATTGAGAGGGCTGAATTATCTGGGAGTTATTGGGTAACACCGAAGCTCCCTCTACTCTTCACTCTCTATAGTCTTCACTCTCTCTATAAATTTTCGCTCTCTATCGTTTTCGCCTGGCAATCTCCAATCGCTTACGTTACGAACATATAAGTAGACATGTTCAAACACTATTACCCTATAAGACTTTTTCTTTCGCCGGTTGCCAGGCAAAAGACCGACTGACCCCTTCGTGTACCCCGGTTTCTACCTTGAGAAAGCACCGACAATCCCTCTACAGGTGCACGCAGTGCTCTTTAATTGATTGCCAATCTCAAGTTACAAGGTCTGATATTCCATCCAAGAACATATCAAAGCGAGTAGCGACAGATGTGAGTAGCGACATTGATGTTTGATTCGCGTCTAGGGAAGAGCGCCCTCTGTAGGATTTGAGTATCGTCTGTGGTTGTAGCCCACTGTGACTGAATCTGCGTAACATACTCAGTCCGCTTGGTAAAAAGTCTATTAAACTGCAATCACATGACTCCGAAACAGCGACTGCGAATTCAGATAAATCGAATTTCATGCTCTTATCGTGTGTCCGGACATTTCTTTTTAAAACACCGTACGATCAAAACTAGTTGGCTAAAAATAATAATGATAGTGATGGTGATTATGATGATGAAGCCGATAATAATAGGAGGAAAGCCAATAATAATAGGAGGAATATTATTATTATTATTATTATTGTTATTGTTATTGTTATTATTATTATTATTATTATTATTATTATTATTATTATTATTATTATTATTATTATTATTATTATTATTATTTTATGCCCCAAGGTACATAAATTCCATCGGGGACTTAAATATTGATTAAAAGAAGTAGATCATCTGGAATGGCCACTATTCCTCAGGTTCTGACAGAGGGAAAGTGCCGCGGAAAGCTACTGCGTTGAAGCTTTGGATTGTCAACGTCAGGCGCTGGAAGAGCTATGATGTTTCACGTACATCACCAAACGCCGTGATAAAGGCCAGGCCATCGTTATTATTATTATTATTATTATTATTATTATTATTATTATTATTATTATTATTATTATTATTATTATTATTCTAAGCATTATTATTATAATCCTTTAAAAATGTGATGATTATTTATAAAGTTATGGTCATTAAAGCACTCCTAGACACCATGCATTAAATCGTCTTCGTCAGATGCATCATTTGCGTTCGGTCGCCATGGCAACAGAACATTAAGTGCAGACAACCGTTTTAACCGGAGATGACATCGCTCTATGTAACTTTATATAGCGCCTTTCTTGAAGGTCCTCTGTGCTTCAAGGGATCTAAGCTCCGGTCAGATACAACATCTTCCACTAAAACTCGTTACCAGCAGACACGCCACTGCTGTCAGGAAACTGTCCTTCTGTTCAAACAGTTTGTCCTTTAGATCAGTTTACAGTCACGGACGGATATCTGCATGCGAGCATACGAAACTCAACTATAGAAATCATAAGACCTGGATTATCCAGTTGGCTAACTAGGAAACTGCTGAAGCGCCCCTTAGCATAATTTGGGAACCACATCCGACTGTGCCTAAAAAAATTTGCAGTTCTCTTAATCCAGTTGAATAAATTGCGGGACACAACACGGACTCATATTATTAGAATTATTTATATATGATTCATGTAAATACCATCCAACCTGTCCGCTGGTAGTCGATCGGCTTTCTATCTCAATCTCTCTTGCCTCATGAAGTCACTTTATTTCAGGTTTTCCAACCATGGGCGTCCGGAGGGGGGCGCAAGGGGGCGCATTTGCGCCCCTGGATTTGCAAATCTTTTGATTATTATGATTATTACAACAGTCCCAACACGATTTTCAATGCGAAGAAACACTTAGTTATTTAGGTGAAGTCCTTGATCATCTTTTTTTCTATGCAAATTTTTCTATGCAAAAGCGTCATTTTGCCCCCCCCCCCCAATCTTTTTGCCTCCTCCTAAAAAATTCTGTTTCGATCAACAGCGAAGGCCAAGATTAACACTGTTGAATGCATCGAAACATGCATAATATAATCATTAATTATGTGATATATAATTATATACATATATCACAAAGTTATATTATATATCGATATATAATTTTATATAACCATGGGACTATATATGTATAAGTTACTTGTAATCAAATGCAAGCACACTGAATGTGGTCACGCGCACATTCTTTCTCTGTATGTCTGTCTGTTTCCGTCGATCCGTCCGTCCGTCCCTGTGGCTTTCGTCCTCTGCCGTGCTTAGTATAGACATAAAAGTGTAATCTATATGCAGGTGACAGTTTGACATGCAGGCATGCGTATATGCGAGATATAAATTGCGCCGCAGTTGTCGTTGATGGAGCAGAGAAGACTGGATGAGATGCGTGGCATGGAGTGAAGACCATTTGCATGTTGTTGACGAAGAAAGAGGAGAACGCCGCAGATATTCGGTTATTCGTCATCATTCAAGTGAATTATCGCCAACGACGAATAACAATCATCGCCATCATTTCCAATGAACGAAAAACCGAGATATGGAAGAGCGAGAGCGCCAGAGAGACGCCTTCAGATATTCCAATTATCGCCTTTGTGTCTCTCTCTCTCTCTCTCTCTCTCTCTCTCTCTCTCTCTCTCTCTCTCTCTCTCTCTCTCTCTCTCTCTCTCTCTCTCTCTCTCTCTCTCTCTCTCTCTCTCTGTGTGTGTCTCTCTCTCTCTCTCTCTCTCTCTCTCTCTCTGTCTCTCTCTCTCTGTCTCTGTCTGTCTGTCTGTCTGTCTGTCTGTCTGTCTGTCTGTCTGTCTGTCTGTCTCTCTCTCTCTCTCTCTCTCTCTCTCTCTCTCTCTCTCTCTCTCTCTCTCTCTCGCTTCTCTCTTTATTTCATGGTTAGCGGTTTTTGGAAGCTTTCAATACATTTATATTACGCTTTAAACAGGGACTTACACTTCTCTCTGTCCTTAAACTATAATCCAATTTTTTTGCTAGAATTTGGCCATATTTAAAATTATATATACACATTTAACCCTGTGGCGCTGTGGCATGGTGATAAGGTATTATTGGCTACGATAAAGACATTTAGGATCGAACAGTCTAACGACAGTTTGTGCCATAAAGGCCATTGACGGCGAAAGGAAAAATGTTTTACAGTTGTCACTGCAGTGTTGTTGTCAAATACATTTCAATATTGCCAAACCGCAGGTCTTCGAGCCTATACAATAGTATACAAACTATACATAGAGTGTTAAGTTCAAGCATCAAAGGTTAACTCTTCTGCTATCGTCAGTCTGTTTTGTGACTGTCATCTCTATGAGTAAAGTACATAGGCCGATCTAGGAATTTATATTGCGCCTTTTGAGAGTCTTTCAAACCCATGATTTACAGCAGATGACATTTGGCCGGACACATACAATGCGCGGCATGTATACAGTAATCATAACATACAAGGTCCAACGTGGAGTCTCAAGTTTAATCATTTGCAATGAAAACAAATGTGCCTCAGAAAAGTTTAAGGACAACTGATTTTTAGGACAAGTGGTTTTTAGGGCAAATGGTTTTTAAGACAAGTGGTTTTAGGACAAGTGGTTTTTAAAACAATAGATTTTTAGGAGAAGTGACTTATAGAACAAGTGATATTTAGGGAAAGTGGTTTTTAGGACAAGGTTTTTTTAGGAAAAGTGGTTTTTAGGAAAAGTGTTATTAGGACAAGTGGTTTTAGGAAAAGTGTTTTTAGGACAAGTGGTTTTTAGGAAAAGTGGTTTTAGGACAAGTGGTTTTTAGGACAAGTGGTTTTAGGAAAAGTGGTTTTAGGACAAATGACCTTATGACAAGTGGTTTTAGGACACATGGTTTTTAGGACACGTGGTTTTAGGACAGGTTGTTTTAGGACAAGTGGTTTTTAGGACAAGTGGTTTTTAGGACAAGTGGTTTTTAGGACAAGTGGTTTTAGGACATGTGTTTCATCCAGATGCATTGTGGAAAACCGGTCGAAAAGTAGACTGTGCAGCGCTTATGTGAGGTAGGGGCCTACTTAAAATGCGTCATATTAATTAAGTGTCCTGATAAATAAGCTCACATTCATACATACATACATACAAACATACATTCATGCATACATAAATACATACATACATGCGTTCATACATGCATACATAGAGTAGCGTGCATTAATAATGAAATGACCGTCGGAGGTGAATCGGAGACACGATTAATAACGCTCTTATAGCTTTAATAAGGTATTTATTATTGACCATCGCACCTTTCCCGAGCGACATCAGACTTTGCATTCCAGATGATAAACGGAAATTGTTCAATCTAATATAATCTAACCTATGGACTTTTATAGCGCCATCACATAATGTAAAATGACTTCTATAGCGTCTTTATTACAATGTACAAGGCATCAATCGATGGTCAGTCTCGGAAGACATGTCTGGAAGGCAACTACTCTTTCACTGCTTTCATTGAACCAAATGCTCTGATAACGCAATACTTATATAGCGCCGCCTTTCCTGCAGCAAGAAAACTTTAAGAACTTTGTGTTGGTAGGGAATTCAATTCGGATTAGTGATTGAACCCATCACGAATAACTTCTATACTGCATCATGAATATTATAAACGGAGGAACAATTTTTTATTATCAGGTCACCTATAGAGACGTCCTTAGATTGGCAAGTGAGTAAGTAAGCACTTTGTCTGTGCAGGGGTTTCTTGAGATAAGGGAAGCGCAGCCAGTCAGGCAGTTGCGCATGAACATAATTATAATTATTGTTTGCAAGCAAAGTAACTCTATTCCAGCGTAAAGTTCGTTAATTGTATATACATTGGAACTGAAACTGATATTGTGTATCCACTGGAACTGGAACTTATATTGTGTATCCACTGGAACTGGAACTGATATTATATATCCACTGGAACTGGAACTGCACTGGAACTGATATTGCATATCGACTGGAATCGGAACTGCTCCGATCAGGTGGAAACACGAGGTGTAAGCATGACAAACAATCGTGATTGATTATAGCTTCTGGCTTATTCGGGAGAGGTGCACCCTTACCATAGTAAACTAAGCTGGGCTGGATATTAATAGGCCTAATCTGAGCGTCATCCTTCCGCGACCAAACGCCATCTACCGTGACCGTCCGTCGGTGTCTACCTGTCTGACCTCCTGACCTCAACTCGTAACAGACCATGCATGAAGCATCGATTACGTCTTGATTGGGTCCATGGGAAATAAACAGGTTCTTCGACTCTGCACTTTGGGCGCTGCATAAATGCGAAATTTACAACTACGATCCACAATCGATGTAGATGTATACTTGGATCTATACAGCTAATTACATCATCTGGTCATCTCGTAATGGAGGGACGTCACAGAATCATATATAATTATGCGCCAGACATTCCTCATCCACGGGATATCGACGTCTAATAATATGCTGGAGCGTGGCGCTGAGACCCTTCATCGAACGCCCCGTAGTAATGGCTCACTCTCTACAGAACCAACGAACTCCCGGCGCCGTTGAGGCGCGCGCACCTGCAGTGTTTGTCGTCCAGAGTCCACTTTACTCAGTCTTAGCTGCGTTGAGCACATTGCAGGACCAACCGACGAGACGTAAAGGCGTTCATACATATACATTTGCACTCAATCATATATATCAATATATATATATATACATATATATATACACACATATATATAAATATGTGAATGTATTTATGCTCATTTACGTTAAAAGTAGGTCTATGTATGCATATCTATGGATGCATATGTAAATATAGACATATGTATTTCACATATATAGAGATTATATCTATGATAAATAGAGATTATATATATTTATATATTTATGATACACATCTATGCATATTCGTAGATGCATATAAATATATGCATGCACAAGGCTATACACGCGTAGTAATTTAAAATAAATAGCATGTATTACTAGAGTATTTTCCCGTCATATATGACGGGTTGAAACAGAAAATGAATGAATTGATAGGAAGAGAAAGGAATTTGTGTATTGGAATGCTTGACTTTAAGTCACATTGCAAGTCAGACAGACGGATTGATAGACAGACAAACAGCGCTAGGTAAGTCTGTCCCTGCCTCCCTGCCTCCCTCCCTGCCTCCCTTCCACTCTGGATTGAACAATAGAGTATTTGCCCTGTATTGCACGCGACCAATCGATGTTTAGGCTAATCAGTCTTCGCCTCGTCATAGTTTGTTCGTCCTCCCCCTC
>OY744602.1:76241684-76391684 GCA_963556255.1 Allolobophora icterica | reverse complement strand
GTTGGCGCTGGTTCTGCTGTTGGTATTTGTGATGTTTGTGGTGCCAAATAGAAAAGAGCTTGCTATAGTCTTTCATCCACATATTGAGAGAAGCGATTTTCTGGAAATGTTCTGTCATGTCATGTCAATCCGCCGTCGTCGCTTCGCGACGGTTGGCTGCATGAATGGACTATCGCTGCCCAGCATTGTCTGTCTTTTGCGACTTTTAATAAACCAGTTCCTGAAAGGCCAGTCCAAGTTATGATGTTGTCGAACCAACAGATTCTTGACCTTCCACGTCCACGAACTCCCTCCACCAGACCTGTCATCACACTCTCTCAATGCTATCCTGTGGTTGTCGCATAACATGTCCAAAGTACCGTAATTTTCGAGATTTGATATGACCTAGTAACTCGCTTTTTATCCTCGCCCGTTTGTAAACTTGTTTGGTGGTCACCATTTCTGT
Organism: Allolobophora icterica; assembly: GCA_963556255.1. Lineage (NCBI taxonomy): Eukaryota > Metazoa > Annelida > Clitellata > Crassiclitellata > Lumbricidae > Allolobophora > Allolobophora icterica. The sequence continues at coordinate 76,391,239 of OY744602.1, read as the reverse complement.
CCATGAAATTCGAAGTAATTTCCTGATACATTTGTTCTCAAAAGCCTGGATGTATCTTTCTTCTTTCTTCTTTAGTGTCCAGGCCTCGCAACCGTATGTTGCCACCGGCCACACCAAGGCTCTCATCAAACGTAGCTTGGTCTTAGTGCTGATTGCTTTGTTTTTCCACAACTTTGCTAGCTTAATCATAACCGTTGTACCCATGGCTAACCTTGACTTCACCTCGCCATTACAGTCTGCATCCTTCTTTATTCTGCTTCCCAAATAGACAAAAGAGTCTACCTGCTCCAGCCTACCATGTTCTAGACTCTCGAATTTCTCTTTAACGTAAAACAATTGAACGATTCATAACAGAAAATAATGGTGGTTTTTTGTTAGTTCAGAAGACGATTGTCAGAACCTCTGCAAATTAACAGGGACTGCTTAATAGTTCATGATTTCTACTTTCTTCTTGAAAGCTGGGATTGTGTCCACTTAGACATCAAAAACAAATCAGTTGTTCCACAAGTCCTCAACTCTTGCACTGAAGAATGTCTGCCCTAATGTTCCGGTTTCTTTAGCCTAGAGTCGCAATGTTTGATGATAATTAACAAACCTCTCCCTCCGCAATGCCTCCTTTCCAATGATACGTTTATCAGCTTTGGTTATGCCTCCTCTGATCCTCCTTATCTCCAACGCTGTTAGCAGACACCTATTCAACCCTTTCTTATAGCTCAGGTACTTGTAAATTGATCGCAAATTTATTAAAGAATTGAAATTTAAGTTACTTTTCAACTACCTATAAGGCCAAGAAATTCCGATGAAGATGTAACAATTAACCAACTGAACGAATGAGTAATCGACTTCCTGGTTGGAAGGTTTGCTAATCAAATGATTGAACGACTGATTTAATAAATTGTTGTTTTGTTGATTTGTTGGTATATTAATGCGTTGATAGATCGAATGATCGGATTTATCGCACGAATTTGTCAGGCACCACGAGGCATCTAGTAGCAAGATACTCTCACCTACTACTGATAGTCTTCGACAACAATTCGACAACAATATGCAGATACATCGGTTTATCGTTATTCTTGTCTTTCGATTATGAGTGTCTTTTCGCGTGCGTTCTATGGGGCCTATAGTCGACGAAGATACATTTCGCAGAAGGAAATTTTTACTGCTAGAGAGCCGTTATGACCAGAGGCCTGCATCATATTCTAAGAAAATGTGTCTGAAACTGATTTCGTATCTTTTAAGATTGTTTGTTGCAGTGCGGAATATGCCTATACGAAAGCAGTCACTGTTGTTCAGTCATATTCTGTGCGATCGTTATTTTACAGTTGCTGGTCCTTGGTGCTGCATCCTCTGCCTCAGCAAACAGACCTGTAACGACGGCGATTTGCTACATTTCTCAGCCTCCTTTCCAGAATACAAACGACACATCCGAAGTGAAGTCTGAACATCGCAAGCGCATTCAACAATTAACAGAGGAAAATAATGACCTCGCGCAGCTGCTTCTCCTGACAGCTGCCGCCGTTGCTGATGCTGTTGTTAATGATGATGATGACGATGACAACTGCTGCATCTGCTGATGCTCTTAGGACAAAGTCTCCTCGCTCATTTTAAGCTGACTTTCAAATCTAGTGACAAGACGGAAGAACTGATATGACTCGCTGACAACTGACAGACTGCATTAGGAAGACAGAAGTCAACCAACTGCATCACGCTCTTCTTCATTATATGACGTCAGCCTAAGCGGATTCCGTCGTCGATTCATCGTCCGCGAGGAATAAATTCATCTGACTTGACTTCCGTCTTGCGTGTCTGCTCAAAATTCATGCATTCAGCTGGTAATGCACGATGACCTTTGCTCGCCCGATCAACCAAGTCGCGCAACTCTTAGGCGTCCGGGTTACATCGAGGCGGACTCTGTGACTGCGATTCGGCGACTTGCGTTTAAATTGGATGCAATCAGAGACGAATTCGTATTAGAGTCGCTGTTACAAATGTCCCGTTTATGCGTCACTTGAGCGGAGAGTCAATTGCACCAGTGCTAATTGGATGGCACTTGCGCATCCACAGCTGAACCTATATGGTGCAGTCGAAACTTCGTGCCTTTGGACTTTATAGTAGCACTTAGATTATATCTCACGTTTACTGGCGTTGTGCGTTCAAACAAAGCCCATAGGGATTGTCCGTGTTATCGGCAGAGGGCGTCGCATTCGCAGATTCTGATCAACTGCAGCGAATCGAAGTCAAACTTGAAAATTTCCAAATTGTGTTCAATCTTCTCCAATACGTTCTCACGTTATTAAGCTCAGCCCAAAATTGCATGAAAACGGTGACAAAGACGATGACGATGACAGTGAAGATGACAATGACGATGCCTGTAACGTGTAGCTTGCATTTGTTCTTACGACCGTTATACTTTGAAACAAATACCCCCATCATTAACAAAGCAAGATTGAGCTACGTTTTGCATTTTACTCTATGTTCGATTAAACTGATCAAACTCGTTTAAACTCTTCTACGAATCGATTAGGAACGGACGAATTGTTCTGTCCTTGAGCAGGTATACCAATGTCCGCAACGGACAAACTCAAATTAAAATTTCTCTGCAGCGTTCAGCTCCAAGACGCGGCAAACTGCGGGCATCCGAGCAGACGATCTTGCGCCGACGGTTAAGATTTGAACCATCCATATTTATGGTTCCCTGCTTTACATCGTATAATCCAACACAGCGAATCGTCTTCCACAAGCCCTATCTGTATTGTATACCTTATGATGCTGACTTTAGATGCTGGTAATTAATTAATTAATTTAATCAAGTAACCAACCTATACAACCAATGCATCTAATGCGTTGCATTACACAACTACACAACCCTATTCATCTTTGATAAGACGCTAATGTGTAGGACAAGAAAATCGTCACAATGACGACGGTAGGCCTAATGGTGATGAATAGGCCTACGTACAAGAAAGTCGATTACTGTGACGATGATGACATGACAAGTATAAGAACAAGGACTAGAACAACAACGACTAGAACAATAGGCCTATATATTAATAGTTATAATAATAATAGTTATAATAATAATAGTAACGGTGTTAGTAAGAGTGATAGGCCCTAGTATTGTAATTGTGAAAACAATAATATGGTAATAACACAGTATAAATAATTACACAGTACGTCGACTCCCGGCCGATGCTGCAGGCAGAATATGTGACCGTCCGCCATTTTGAAACTGAGTCGCTTACACGCCAATACATCTGAACCCATCAAATCAAATATTTGTAAACGTTACAACAACATTGAGGACTACACGCCGATACACCGGAATCCATCACCTAAAATATTTTTTAAACACTACAACAACATTGAGGACTTCATTAAAATTACCAATATTATTTTTAGCGTTTATGTCAGCTTAAATCTATAATTCAAAAGCTCAGTTTCAAAATGGCGTCACCTCAAAAACAAGTCAACAGGCAGCGATGGGCGTCGACGTACTGTGTAATTATTTATACTGTGGTAATAAGCTTAATAATAATAGCAACACTAGGAATAGTAACTGTAGCGGCAATAGCAATAGTCGAAGTGTAAAGGTATCAACTATAACAGTACCAACAATAGTAACAATAGCATTGGTAATGGTATACAGCTTTAAATGGATATTTAAAAACAGTAGTGTCAGGTATAGCTTTGGCAATAATAACAGTAGTGGAAGTAGCTTGGATTTGGTATCTGGTTGGTTGGAAGCATTTGTGAGCGGAAGCGCAATGCATAGGATATTTGAGCTTATTTTCACGGGAGACACACTGAACCAGCGTCGGGAAGAGTTCCATTTCCCCAACAAATCGCACCCTCCCTTACCTTCCGCCATGGGGCTGGGAGATCTACTTTACCTAGTATTGAATGCGATAGTTAGAGGAATAGTAAAAGCAACAGTAAGAGTGAGAACAATAGAATCAATTGTCCTATTGACGGTGACTATAGCATGACCAGTGTAAATAGACGTACCAGAAAGATGAAGTTGACGATGACGAGGATGATTTGGATGCAGAGCGATCGACATCGTTTGCAGCTGAGATTCTTACATCTGTCGTCGAGTGGCGCCACCTGTCCTCTGGAGGAGGAGGACGCAGAGGATGAGGACGTCTTGCACTTGGCCATGACTTCCGTGAAGCGGTCGAAGCAGCTGGTTCTCCCTGCGGATGTTGAAGTCACGCTACATCGGCGTTCCACCGGAAGTCCTTGGTGACCATGAGATCCGCTACCGCAGCGTCCAGAGCAGTGGCAACCGACTATGCGACGTCGCAACTGATGAAGCGCCCACATTACTCGAAACGTTTGAATAGATTTGTCCTTTGTCTCAGTGTCACGAGAATGTCTTCAGAGATCCATCCAGTCTAACGCGTGTAGAGAATGCAAGCGAAAGGTCCCAGATCATTTGCCAAAGGACAGAGAATGGTCTCTAATTAGGAGAGATAGCAAAGAGACAGACATAGAGCAAGAGCTGGCAGACAGACAGACAGACAGACAGAGATATAAAGACAGGCAGTTGCGTGCTAGCTCTTCCTAGAATCTCTGACTGCGTGAAAGCGCGAAGCAATCTGCATAGCCTATCTGTGACAAATCAAGTTCAAGAATTGAAAAATGCTGTTCACTTTAAAAAGTGTTGTCTGTTGAAAAGTGCTATTCAAGTCAAGTGCTGCCTATCGATAAGTACTGTTCACAGAAGTGTCGTCTATCGAAAAGTGCTGTTCACCTAAAGTGGTGTATTGAAACTGCTGTTCACTTAATCCACTTGGTCACGTGAATCACTCAGATATTCGAATCACTTCTTGCTCAACTTTCGACCGACACAAATACACTGAAATGTTTCTTTCGGACGACTGTCTCTTCACTTTCCTGATTCATCCCCTAAAAACAAATGAGAGATTTAAATTGCAATGCTTCACTGTGAACGTGAATGTAAATATCTAAGAAATACTTAAACGTCACGGGGCAAAAACTGCATAAGAGAGACCAGCCTATTCACCGGCGATTTCCCAAAGCCAAATTCATGTTGTTAAAATGACGTAGATACCATTTTCAGGAAAGTTATTAACTTATTATATATATAAGAAATTGTAGTTGCTAATTTATAACCGTTGTCTAATTCACAAAGCATCAACCGATGGCGCACGAAAACTAAACCGCAATTAGGTCAACTTTCTGAGGATCAATCTGTAAGACCTTGCCTCACATCGCCTGCCGTGTTTTCAGCTCAAACGTTAGCTGGCTATTCACCGTGGTTTCAGCATTCGATATGCAATTTCTTGGTCATTAAGAATTGATACAATATATAAAATTTGAACCAATCTGTGTAAGTCTATTCTGTGAAAAGCAGAGAACGGAAAGTTACTGCTATAGACTGACGACGATGAAGATGACGATAATGATGATGATGATGATGACGATCATGTTGACCATGACAAGGAAGTAGAAGAAAGTGATGATGACGACGACAATGACAGCTACACCGCTAAGGACAAAATTTTACAAGAAAGCCAGTGGAAGTGAGTACTGCATGCAAGTCACGCTTTCATACAGACGTCAGTCGTATAGCCTTAAACCTCGGCCGCCATTCCGTGGTTTACAAGCTACATCCAAGAGCACACGTGAGTAGTAGTACTTCAGATGCCAACTCGCCTCAGGTTTACAGTCGCAAAGCCCGACGGAAAATCACGGCAACCGAGGACGGTTCGTCGACGGCGGCAGGAAATCCTAGCAGCGTTTTACAAGCAACGACCGCCTTCGATTGTTAATATAGCCATCCAGGTGGTATAAACGAGAATCCGGACAACTCTGAGAAACAGCCGAAAACAAAAGCATCACATGCTGCGTCTTGATGCTAATTAAACGCATGCGTGGGTTTTTGTCTACTCCTTAAACGAGTTGGCTGCTACTGCTGCTGCTGCTGTTGCAATGACGTTCCCAGCAGCTGAATGGATGCAGGAACGCTGGCATCTGATTATACGACTGTCAGTAACGGAGTCCTTATCTGTGCACCTTGAAGTATACCATTAGTGTCCTCGACGAAACACCGCTCTCGTCTTTACATTGCTCGGGTGTTGCTGAAGATTTGCCTTCGGCCTATTTTCATAGAGTTACTGGAAGGTAGGCGAACGGTAAGGTCACAGGGTTTACGTTTACCTGTAGCATAACCTTCTTTTCAAGGAAGTATATCGCAGTTTTCACCTTAGGCCTAATCTATACATACGCGGAATTTTTTTAATTATTTGGCCGGCCTCTTGTGTTCCTCTATAGTATCGTTCATTGGTTCAAATCTTCATCTGGCTTTGTTTGCTCTGCAATTCCGCTGCGCGTAGCGTATAATATTAATATTTTTCCCTCGATGTACACATGATCTCTGAGGATTGCAGACATTAGGGAGCGTTGTTCTTATTATTATTATTATGAAGAAACTGTTGTCAATTTCGAAGATACCATAAGGCCAAGCTGTGGCCATATTGAAAGCTGTGCACAACGCAATACCAGGGTGCACTGGAGCTGGAAGGCTTGGTCCGAAGCATGTGTTTTGTCACAACCAGCTCTAACACTGCCAGGTGCCGGCTCTAACAACCAGCTCTAACACTAATCAGGTGCCGGCGACATTCCTGAGTAACTACTGGACCGACCTCTTCTGCACTTCGGTTGTCGACACCATATCATGGAACTTGTATTGGCTGTCTTCTAAACGGTTTCAAGTACAGTAGTAGTCTACTGACAAAGATACGACGATGCCTCCTTCTCCGTTAATTTCGCTTCCTCTGAGTTCATCGATGTCCGATACGAAGTCGTATTCTGTGACAAATAGCTGCAGGATCAACAACCTCATGGCAACGACCTTGAGCTACTCCAACCAATGCTGGCCTTTTTGGAAAGAACGCCAAATCATGGGACAAGCTGCTTCGAGAGCAGATAGGAATGACCTGCTTTTCATGAGCAATTTGACACTTACCCTGATGCCCGATATGCCAGAGCAGCTACTTCACCCAAGCTAGCCGGGCACCTATGGTACCTTTCCGAGGATTTGATCCGGAGGTGGACTTAACCACAAAACTGGCCATATCGAAAGCTTGCCCTTCAAAGTATCGAACAGAGTCGGGAATACTTTTAAACGCTACTTAAAACCATAAAGTGTATAGGCCTACTGTATACTGTTAGTTTGATTTTAAAACTGTTCTGTATTGTTCTATACAGTTAAATAAACATCAGTTTTCATTGCAGTTTGATTTCATGCCTCAGTTAATTAAACTGATGGCAACATTTTTGACGTCTTTCTTTTACGCTATATGGCTAAACTTTAGGGCCTTTGATATTAACATTTTTGCTCAAAATTTGCACATAATTTTTTCATAAAGAGCAAAATCTTGAAAGGGTGATTTAATTGTCGTCATATAACTTAGGATCACCCTAAAATATCTATGTGCGTACCTATACTTACGTATGTACGCATGTATGTATGTATATATGTATGTATGTATGTATGTATGTATGTATGTGTGTGTGCGCATATATACATGTGTGCTTATATGTGCATGTGTGTATGTGTGTATGTGTATATATGTATGCATGCGTGCATGTATGCATGTGTGTATATATATGAACTAGAGTCCTCTGTATGGAGCAGTGATTGTCCCTCTTGGCCAAGTGCGTGGTTGTCTTCTTCTGGAAGAGAGAAACTAAATTAGAGAGGCTACGACGTGATTTATGTTCGGCGTTAAAGCCGAATTAAGCCAAGGTAATCTCGTTTGTAATCCTCATTTGCAATGCATCTTTATCATTGGGAAACAGGTTGCCTAACAACCTGCGACACGTGCTGCTGCAGCTTCTCTTGTTGTCTGCAGTGTTCTGTCAGCGCTTGAAACCGATCTTCTTAGATCATCGTTTTCTGCTTTCTGGTTACGAGCGCCTCTGAGGAATCTCCCTTCAAGATGCACCATATATATAAATATATATATGCATATATATATGCATATATATATATATATATATGCAATTACAATAGCGATTTTCCGTTTTAATATCCTCGACTCCGCTGTCTTGGAATTGAAGATTTGCTGTCGAGAGGCAGACCCAGACTGTTTCGATTCAGCAACATTTCATCTCAATTCAGAAGACGATATATTAACATACGATGCACGCGTATACATACACGAACATACATAAGTTCATGCATACATACATACATACATACATACATACATGCACAGCTGTATGCATGCATATATATAGATGCATACACACGCATACATACATACACACATGCATGTATGCATGTATATGTGTGTGTATGCATGTATGTATGTATGTATATATGTATGTATGTATGTATGTATGTATGTATGTATGTATGTATGTATGTATGTATGTATGTATGTATGTATGTATGTATGTATGTATGTATGTATGTATGTATTAGAGCTGTACCGATGCATCGGAAGCATTCGTAATCGGGCCGATTATTAGAGCAATCGGCATAATCGGTATCGGTGAAAAAATATCGGCGCCGATGCAAATTATTTTACAGTTAACGTTTTTTGCACAATAATCGTTAGAAATATAAAAATGAGCACAAGTATCTATGTTTTGTTTCTTACTATTGATTTATATTTAGCATTGCACTACTTAGCAGACACCGTAGCAACCAAGGACCTATTATACACAGGACTGGAAACGCCTTAATAGCCCTTATACAACGTCGTATGCGTAGTTTTCGGGCGATAATATAATAATCGGCTTCATACGCGGTATCGGCTATTACAATAATCGGCTATACGCGGTATCGGAATAATCGGCAAAAAGCCTTATCGGTACAGCTCTAGTATGTATGTATGTATGATAATATATGTACATAATGTATCTATGTATGTATGCATGCAGGTATGCACATTCATACATATATGCACACATACGTATACATACACACACATGCATATATCTGCATAGATATACATGCATGCATAGGCCTACATGCATACATACATACATATATATATGCCTACCTGCCAGAAGAGGTCTATTCTACTCCCGGCTTTGAAGAGGGATGGACTAGAATTAGATCCTAATGATCCAGCAAATTACCGCCCTATTGCTAACGTTACATTCTTGTCTAAACTTTTAGAGCGCATAGTTGCAAATCAGTTGACTGTTTATCGTAATACAAATGGCTTACTCCCTCCCCTCCAGTCAGATTTTTGGAAGAACCATTCTACCGAGACCCTACTGGTTCGCCTTCTGTCTGATCTATATGGCGCCATGGATAGTGGTCAGGTTACTCTTTTGGCCCTTTTTGATGTTAGCTCTGCATTTGACTCAGTTGACCATATACATCCTTCTCCAGCGCCTTTCAGTCTCATTTGGAGTGGTTGGCAAACCATTAGACTGGCTCTGCTCTTGTCTTACTGATCGCTCTAACTGTGTCGTTACTTCCTCTTCTAGGTCCTCCTGGGTTCCTGCTCTGTTTGGTGTTCCCCAAGGGTCTGTCCTTGGCCCATTGCTCTACATTCTGTTCACTTCTGATATCAGTTCCTTGTTGCGGTATTGTGGGCTACTGCATCATCTCAAGCAATCAAGCATACATCCATTGCCGTCCAATAGAGGCGGCTGTTTCTGTTGGCCTGATGTGCCATGCCATTGACACCCTTTCTGGATGGATGGCTTCTAATAGGTTACTGCTGAATCCATCTAAAACTCAGTTTATTTGGCTTGGTGGTCGCAGACAGTTGACAAAGGTTGACCTGCACTTGTTAGCAGAGGCCTTCCCCATGTCTCCTTTTCGCTCACTATCCGGTATCTGGGTGTGACAATTGACCAAAAGCTTACTTTTTCTCAGCATGTTAATTTGGTCCCCCGGAGTTGTACTACCAGCTCCGGCAGTTGCGTGTTGTAATGCGGTCCCTTCCTTAAGACGCGGCGATGATCCTTGTTCACGCTTTTATCTCCAGTAGAGTTGACTATTGCTGCTCTGTTCTCACTGGACATCCACTGACTTTAATTGGACGGCTTGACCGGGTCCTTCGCTCTGCCGCTCGGCTCATTGCCCATATCCCAAAGTATGCACCAGTTTCAGCTTATATGCGTGATGTCCTGCATTGGCTTCCTGCCTCGCAGCGCATCGCCTATAGGATTGCTTCTCTTGTTTGGCGGTCTCTCTCTGGTGAAGCTCCGTCTTACCTATCTGATCTCTGCTGTCCGCTCTCTAGCCTAATGTCCCGTCGAGTTCTACGTTCTGCAACTGGGGGTGAGCTGTTGGTTCCTCGGTCCCACTCCTCAGTTAAACAGCGTCGTGCCTTCTCAGTGGCTGGCCCCTCTATATGTGGAATGGGCTCCCACCTTCTTTACGCTTATTTCCACGAGGAAGTTCACGTGTTTTCTATCGCCTCCTTAAGACTTCTCTTTTTAACCGTGGCTGCATTGGGAGCACCTATGAGTAGGTTTCTTGAAGAGGCGCTATATAAATTATCAAAATGAGTGAATGAATGAATAAATATGTACAAACATACATACATACATAAATACATATATTCATGTATGCTGATTTTTCTGGTTACTCAAACCTCATTTGCTGCGGTAAGAACGTGTTATCCTTAACTAACTCGTATAGTGTTTGTATCATAAAATCTAGCCAGGACCACTTTCGATCGCCTCCTTATAAAAGGCGCTATAAAAACACTCAGCTATAGCGTACAACGCGATAATGCCTATAATTATGGACGTTGAACTTAAGACGAGTGTATATTATTGACTTGTCTTGTGTAGCCTATCATTTCCATGTAGCGTTCGGGTGAACTGCGACGATCCAGAGTTGTTGGTTGGTTGTGCTGTGACAAATGACACGAGTCATTTGTTCGTCGTGGTTCCTCGTCAAAGAACGGAAGGCCGGTGGTGCACTGCAGGTGTTTTGCACCAAGTTAATTGTTTATTTTCCTCTTCTATAATTTAGAAGGAGCTTCGCGTAGCACTCCTACCGAAACGAAGGAAATGACAGTCTGCCCGAAGTGAATGATTATCTGTTCTCGCTGAGCCACTCCTATCTCCTCTCTCTATCTCAGTCCTGACGTCTTGTCACCGCTTCTCAACCACCGTTCGTCACTTAACTTCACTTGATATGTGCTATCTCTGGGTCAGTTCTCTCTCTCTCTCTCTCTCTCTCTCTCTCTCTCTCTCTCTCTCTCTCTCTCTCTCTCTCTCTCTCTCTTTCGTTCTGTCTCTTTCTCTCGCTCTCTTTCTCTTCTAACTCCCTCTCTGCTTTTGTCTTTCTCGTTATCTCTCTCTAAGGAAAGTGCAGTTGACCGGAGGGAAGATGGCGAAAGAGATCAGACCCTATACTTTGGCCCTCGGTGGAGAAGCTTCGTGCATTTGCGTCAGTGTCTGTTTGTGCCTTGCATGTGTGTGTGCTTGGATGTCTGCATATTTGTGCATATCAACCGGTAGGCCTACATGTATACAAGTAGCAGCAGACATTAATTTACAGGAACGCTTCTAGTGTGTTATTAAAGAATCCCAGAGAGAGACCTTCCCATCTACATGAAGTGGCCTCCCTCTGGTTCTACCTGTGGCCTTCTGCCTCCTTCTAACCTTACAAGTACCTCTCGTCAAAACTCGAAAATGTTCCTTTAGGCTAGCGAGGATAGCAGTGCCTCTGGTTTGTTGTCTTCAACGGATGTTAAATTAATGCTCTGAATTATGGAGTGAAAGAAAAGAAAAGAAAGAAAGAAAGAAAGAAAGAAAGAACGAATGAATGAATTACACAACAGTTGTGGTCTGGAGCTAGACAGTGTCTGCACGGACGTCTTATTGTAGTCTTCGGCACAAGAGCTTCTGTGTACTCAGAACAGAACTGCATTCCGTTCAGTGAGCGGACGTGCATTATCAGACGAAGGCATAGATGCCTTTAGAGTGGCTTCCGTGGTCTTATCAGATATCGTTCTTGAGTGCATTATAATCTAGAAAACAGGTACCAGTGTTGATAGTGTGGAAGTTTTGGACGACGAAAGCAAAATCAATTCAGTAATGAGACTAAGCAATGATGTTGAATTCGTGAAAAAATTTACATTTATCTATTTTCAAACGATTAGGTGTTTGTACTTACTAACGCAATCAATTCCTAAACAGATAAGAAAATGTAGATGCTAAATATGCGTAACATTTATCAACAGAGGACTTTAAACGCTAATCCTAAACAGGACCTACTGCAGTTATCAGACAATAATAGCTAAAAATAGTTAATAGCATATATCATAGGCAAACGCTTATCTGATTTCGGAATATGACCTGGAATGGGGGTAACTGCACGCAGTGGAGTCACTTAGGATCACACATCATGTGGGTGAGGCTAGGGTGCAAAAGAGAGAACCCCATCAAACGCTTCTGTGGTATGGGAAGACCCATTTGTGTAGCGATGTAGACGGGGAAGCAACGAGTCGCTGTTGTTCGCTCAGCCAGTTCAATGACGCTGTTCAGGTCTGCTTCCAGATCATTGCTTACCATCTGTAAATTCTGTATCTTGTATTCCATGCACTCCTTGGCCTCCTTGTTCTAGGCGGATTCTATACGAAGCAGGGGCGCCCGCAGGCTTAAAAAAATTGGACGCACACACCAAAAAATTGGACGCACATCCCTCCCGTACCCTCCCGTCTTAATTCAATTTAGATGACATCTAGTGCTTTAACATGCCGTACGTATTATCGTTTACCAAAAATATCGATGCGATGCCTATTCTTTGCGTGGATTTGATTTGGTGGGTGGACGCACGTGCGTCCAGTGCGTCCGTCTGCTGGCGCCCCTGATACCAAGGATTGCTGTTACGGAATGTATTTTTACTTTGAAGCCTCTATTGATTGTGCCATAAAAAACGGCGCTACAGAAATCTCTAGAGAAGACAGAATGGAATTGAAGTAAAGTGGATTAAAATAAATTGAATTCAAATCAATTGAAATGATTTGTACGAATCGAATTTAATTGGATGTACTAAACTAAATAACATTGCATTAGATAAGCTAGACTTTATATTGGTCGTTTGACATTTCAGGCGATGGTAATGGTAATGGTAATTGCATATTTATATAGCGCCACTTCAAGACAGACACTCAGAGGCACTTCAGATAGCCTAGCCATTCTAACGTGATAAGAACTCTGAACATGAAGACATGAAGGAAAGGCTGTGTAGCTAAAAAACAGTCTGAATAGTTGATCAGGTTTAGGATTTCTCGTTCGTCTAAAAGTAGCTGTCATATAATCTCTGACGCCTACGATCACAAGGACAACAACGGTCGACATCTTTGCCATTGAGAAAGAGGCACAAAGGACCCGAAGCGACTGAAAGCACATACAGCGCATCGGAACATGAATATTATGTCCCTCCTGTGACTTCCTTTCCATATTCCTACGAGATCTTTTCTATATCTGACCTTTTTCTTATCCACTTCGGCATTACTGCTGTGCGAATAGCTGCCTCTGCTTAATTTTGCAAGCATTGTACAGATGATGCCGAGTGCGAGGGCATTGGAATATCTCAGTCGCGGCAGGCAGTTTTAATCCCGACGTTGCCATATTGCAGGAATGCAATAAAGCATTATACGGCAGCAGCGGCAAAAACCATCGGACAAACGTCATTATTAGTGAGATGGAGGCTTAATGCGCTATTCAGTGCATTGAATTATTTACTATAAAGAGCCAACCCGCAGAGCAACGGTCGCATTTCGTCGACTGCAGGGAACCTTACTCTGGTCCAAGGTTCTGAGTGAAATACAGACGTGTAACCCACGGGTTATACTCCAGGAATAAACCTCTGGAACGCTCTAAAAAGGACGCTATGTTATCACATTGCGCTCAATGCCTTTGTTTATATGTAATGTAGGTTAACAATGAAATCAGATGTCAATGTCTCTCCCATAAGCGCCATCAGAAATTGTTCCAGGAGGAAGCAAAGCAAAGCAAATAATTATATGACTACGCTTTATAGATGTAGTGCCAACCATGATATATACATACACAAATACATATAATTATATATATATGCATATATATAATATCTATCAGATCTATGGCAGTCGATTGGTTTGTAACTTAGGGAGTGGGAGGGTTCGAGTCTTCTCTGACACACCTATAATATATCATTTTTTTACAAGCATAGGGGTCTATTGTTGTCATGTGTGAAGTCTACGGCGAATCAGGAAAAGATTAGTAAGTGTAAGCCTATCAATTTTTCTTGCTTTCCGTTTATTTAGATTTTTGTTTTAGAAGCTCTCTACTTTTCTGCAGACTCCCACAAAGCATCCAACACTCGCATATTTTGCTACAGGCCTATGTCAAAAATGGTCTTCATAATTCCAAATGCGGAAAAGTCAGAGCATATAATTTATATTACTGTAAATATATAGGCCTACTATTATAAATTTTTCTGTATATATATATATATATATATATATATATATATATATATATATATATATAGCCCTAGTCGAGCCCGCAACCGCTTACGATTATTGTACACCCACACACAAACACACACGCACACCTGTAAATGTAGGGCTTATATATGCATATAATTTACATTACTGTAAATATATAGGCCTACTATTATAAATTTTTTCTGTATATATATATATATGATAGGCCTATATATATCGTGGTTGGCAGTACATCTATAAAGCCTAGTCGTGTAATTGTTTCTACATGCCCCGATAATATAATCTGGTTGTTTTGATATTTTGAGGCGTCTGAGACTTAATTCAAGAAACTCATTAGCCGTATAAATTGCCTTGTATTAGTTACATTTCCAAGTTTGCTAGCTATATAGTAGACATTTTGTCTGTCTTGGTAAGAAACTAAGTCCTACATAAGCTGCTTGAAAGCCCGCAGAAGAAACCTTTGCTGGGGACCGAAGCCTCGAGCTATTAAGTTCACTTAATGAGAAAGTGAATTGAACGAGAAAGTTTAGCTAACGGAAATTCCGGAATGAGAAAGTTTAGTTAAGTTTATGAGCAAGTTTAGTTAACTAAATGAGATAGTTTAGTTAACTTAATGAGAAAGTGAACTGAAGGAGAAAGTTTAGTTAGCGGAAAGAGAAAGTTTAGTTAAATTAATGAGAAAGTTAAGTTAACGGAATGAGAAAGATTAGTTAAATTAATGAGAAAGTTAAGTTAATGGAATGAGAAAAATTAGTTAAATTAATGAGAAAGTTAAGTATCGGAATGAGAAAGATTAGCTAAATTAATGAGAAAGTTAAGTTAACGGAATGAGAAAGATTAGTTAAATTAATGAGAAAGTTAAGTTAACGGAATGAGAAAGATTAGTTAAATTAATGAGAAAGTTAACGGAATGAGAAAGATTAGTTAAATTAATGAGAAGGTTAAGTTAACGGAATGAGAAAGATTAGTTAAATTAATGAGAAAGTGAACTGAACGAGAAAGTTTAGTGAACGGAACGAGAAAGTTTAGTTAAATTAATGAGAAAGTTAAGTTAACTAAATGAGATAGTTTAGTTAACTGAATGTTTAGTTAAATTAATGAGAAAGTTAAGTTAACGGAATGAGAAAGTTTAGTTAAATTAATGAGAAAGTTAAGTTAACGGAATGAGAAAGATTAGTTAAATTAATGAGAAAGTGAACTGAACGAGAAAGTTTAGTGAACGGAACGAGAAAGATTAGTTAAATTAATGAGAAAGTTAAGTTAACGGAATGAGAAAGATTAGTTAAATTAATGAGAAAGTTAAGTTAACGGAATGAGAAAGATTAGTTAAATTAATGAGAAAGTTTAGTTAACTTAACTTTCTCATTAATTTAACGAATCTTTCTCATTCCGTTAAAGTTAACTAAACTTTCTTGTTAAGTAAACTAAACTTTTTCATTACGTTAACTAAACTTTCTCATTAAGTTAACTAAGCTTTCTCATTAAGTTGTCTAAACTTTCTCGTTAAATTAACTAAACTTTCTCATTAAGTTAACTACACTGGCACGAAAAGGATGAAAATGGTAATGAAGTTGGGTTAAGAGATTGACACTTGGAATTCCTTTGCATGCTGCGCGTTCTGCTTCGATGTAAGCAAAAAAGGCAATAATAAAGCAACAATATCAGTAAACGAAAACCGTCAATACGAAATGACTGAGATTAAATTAATACCAAAAGCTTCAGGAATCAGGAGATATGATAGTAGTCTAATACACATATTAAATACCTTACATTACATTAATCTGTGTGTGTGTGTGTGAGTGGGTGGATGGGTGTCTGTGCGTCTACGTATGCTCATTATACTCCCGTCAGGACATCAGAATAGAAGTATCATGCTCCTGCTAAGCATTTTATTTGGCATCAATTAGTACATAGTATAAATATAAATGCGTGTATATCCGTCAGGGCATATGGCAAAGTGAACCTCTTCCTCGTTGATAGGCTTTTGGCGGCTTTAAGGACTGGCCTGGTGGTGTCATGCAGAGAAGGCTTTATGCGACCTGGTCCTGACGAGATTCCAGCGTCGAGGGTCTCGGAAAATGTATAGGACACCATAAGCTGTGCATGAGTGTGAGCGCTCGTGGACACGTGTGGATCCGATGTAATCCTCTTCCTCTCCAGTCGGAAGTCAGATGAAATGGGATGATGTGTTTCAGAGGATTGAGTTAGCCAGACTGATCCAATAAGCAGCTGCTACTGCTGGAGATTCAGTGCTCAGACTGTGTTGCTGTACATAATCTACGTGTATACGGTGCGGATGGCCTCGGCCTTTGCAGCAAAAGATCACACAATGCACACACACAATGCACCGAGAGAGAGAGAGAGAGAGAGAGAGAGAGAGAGAGAGAGAGAGAGAGAGAGAGAGAGAGAGAGAGAGAGAGAGAGAGAGAGAGAGAGAGAGAGAGAGAGAGAGAGAGAGAGAGAGAGAGAGAGAGAGAGAGAGAGAGAGAGAGAGAGACAGAGACAGAGACAGAGACAGAGACAGAGACAGAGACAGAGACAGAGACAGAGACAGAGACAGAGACAGAGACAGAGACAGACAGACAGACAGACAGACAGACAGACAGACAGACAGACAGACAGGCAGACAGACTGACTGACAGACAGACAGACAGACAGACAGAGACAGACAGACAGACAGACAGACAGAGACACAGACAGACAGACAGAGACAGACAGACAGAGACACAGACAGACAGACAGACAGAGACACAGATAGAGACACAGACAGACAGACAGAGACAGACAGAGATACAGACAGACAGAGATACAGACAGAGACAGACAGACACAGACACAGACACAGACACAGAGACAGAAAGACAGAGACAGAGAGAGAGAGAAAGTATGAGAATTGTAGAAAAGAGACTGGGGGGTTAGACCTTGGTTCATGTGGAGTTGGGGTGTGAAATGAAGACTTTACTATAGGGTCCTAAGAAAGACTAGGGGGGTTGAACCCCCCTAAACCCCCGACAATTCTCACCCTGGAGAGAGAGACAGAGAGACAGAGAGGAAGAGAGGAAGAGAGGAAGAGTAGTAACTCGTTTTCATTTTGCACGACTGAGCTTTAATTTACTTCGTATTTACAATAATGCGAAAGATCCGACGCTACATTCATGGATCATGACACGAGCGAAGAAAGAAACGGAGTTAGACAAAGGAAGAAGCAGACACGCATTGAGACAGGCAATTAATCGAACAGCATGTTGCTGATTAAAAATACACCTGATGACTTATACAGACAGACAGACAGACAGACAGGCAGGCAGGCAGGCAGGCAGGCAGACAGGCAGACAGACAGGCAAACAGGCAAACATGCAGGCAGGCAGGCAGACAGACAGGCAGGCAGACAGGCAAACAGGCAAACAGGCAGACAGGCAGACAGGCAGATAGACAGACAGAGAGGCAGGCAGGCAGACAGACAGACAGGCAGACAGACAGGCAGATAGACAGATAGACAGGCAGGCAGACAGACAGACACACAGGCAACCATGCAGGCAGACAGACAGACATGCAGACAGACAGGCAGGCAGGCAGGCAGGCAGACAGACTTACAGCCATGTGGTATAGCAAAAACTGAGTCCAACCCCAGTTATAATTATCACGAACACATTTGTATTTGGTGTCATCTGTACGTGGTACACAGTTCTGAACATAGTTCCACAGGACTTTTAAAATCTGAGGCCAATGATAGTCATACCTTGTTAATGAACGTTCTATTTGATTTCGTGTTCACATGATGCACAGGCCTACATGTTGGCTGCAATCTTTCTTAATTCAAACAATCAATTCAATCACCTGTGATTTCTTTGTCTGGTGGCATCGATCTCTGATGAATCCGTCGTCACTTCGTTTCTTCCCTCATCAGCAGCAACTCCTCCTCCAACCAAATATCATCCGCAAACGACTCGTCGACCGATAAGAAGAAAACCGTCAGATGACGACCATCAGATTGCACCGAAGCGGAGTTTATATTCGGCCGCCGCCGCCGCTGCGTCTCCTTCCGTTGCCCTCCGCGCTGTCCGTCTCAGCCGCACCCGCTGCCCCGCTCGGCCCTCCTTCCTGCTCCTCCTCCTCCTTCTACGACGGATCGTCAGACGCAGTTGCGCCTCCGCTGCTGCTGCTGCTGCTGCTGCTGCTGCTGCTGCTCCGATCTCTGGCCACCTAGCGGCGATAATCTCTCCACTCGATGGCGCCGAGCGACTTGGCGGCTAACTGGGCAACTGGGCCTATGGGCGCCAAACATCGATCGAGGCTGAGGAGGAGGAGGAGGCTGCCACGGACCCTTAACCATCGGTCGCGTCGGTTGAGCGCTCGTGCGAGCACATCGCCGTTGGGGGACTTGTACATGTGCCGCCTCGCTGGACTCTAACTTTCTATCTCTTAATAGACAACTCTATGTGTGTCTGTCTGTCTGTTTGACTCTGTCTGTCTGTCTGTCTGTCTGTCCGTCTGTCTGTCTGTCTGTGTCTCTAACTGGACATCTGTCTGTCTCTGCCACTCTGTGTTTCTGTCTGTGAACTCGGCATCTGCATCCTTCAGAATGTCACTTGCTTTCCATCCATGCACCCCTTCCTCCGCCACATACATGTAACAGAGGAATCTGGTATCTTCCGAATGTAAGTCGTTCCAAGGAACATAACCGGAAGGAAATGGACCTACAGATGACTCTCGTCGGAAGACATACTGCGGGAATGGTTGCGTTTTATTGTTCAGCGGCAATAAAGCCGTTCAGTTGGCGAGAAACAGAAGCAACAGAAGCAACAGAAGCAACGGACAATTGATCAGTATAGCGTTTGCTCGATCCGTCACTTGATCAACCATCAGCCGAGTCTCCTCTGCCTATAATAGCACTCTTGCAACCGTTGATTATCCTCGATCAAACTGCGAATATGTTGCAGCATTGCTGTCTCTTTCTTACGGTCTGATCTTCTGGATATTGACTTGATTACGGTTTGGTTTTGGTGTGCCATCGGTTGATGCCTTGTGCAATAAACACTGGCGCAATAGAAGTTACTAATTACATTACATTACGACCAATCGAAATAATTGTTCTTTGCCACTTCTTTGGTCTAGTCGTTATTACCGACTTGTTGACTTGAATCTTGACAACTGTATTGCCCCTGGCAACTGGACTTGGACCTCCTTTTGACCATAGGCGTAATTTGTGGAGGGTACGAAGGGTACCCGTACCCCCCACTTTTTGGACTGGGGGTACCGTACGGCCGACTTTTTGAACAATGCCAATGAATATTTTATTTTTGTGCCTTTCCAAGGATCAGTCCCAGCCTTGTTTCGCGTATGTAAAAAATTGGTACCCCCCACTTTTTAGACCAAAGTTACGCCTCTGCTTTTGACTACGGTACCTTTGAACTACCCCTCTAACTCGACGCAACGCTCGTGAATAAGTTGGTGCCCTGCGCTTAACATTCAAGTGGCACCTTAGAAAATTGGAGTTTACGATCACGATTACGATGTTCTTGTGAACGTCACAGAGCAACTTCCTTTAATGCTAACTTTGAGAAACCAGTTCAAATTGTTCTTATTTCGTCATCAGCTGAAGACTCTGAACTCACGCCAGACAATGCATGGTCTGCTGTCAAACACCACGCACACTCTGTCTCTCTGTTTGTGTCTCTTGGTCTCTGTCTCTGTCTCTCTCTGTTTCTCGTCTTCGTAAGTCTACCTATTATGGCTTATAGTGCGAACAGAGGCGCCCGCAGCGTGACGCACGTGTCCACCCACCAAATCAAATCCACACAAGGAATATAGCTTCGCATCGTTTTTTTAAAGCAATTGAGTCACCTACATAACATGCACATCAGTACATTCTAAAATTACTTTTAAGCAAGAGCGGAAAAAAATGCTCACAGAAAACAGTATTTTGTTAAACGGCAATACGGTAGGCCTATGTTAAAGCATTTAGATGTCATTTAAATTGAAATTTTTTTGTGTGCGTCCAATTTTTTAAGCCTGCGGGCGCCCCTGAGTGCGAAGGTGAATTAAGTGGTCAAGCCAGGAGCGGCGTAAGCAGTTTCTTCCGTCTCTCCAGAGGCGGCGCTACACCAGGGCGCGCCAGGGCAAATGCCCTGGTAAAAGTCTTTGCCCTGCCAAAATTTTTGCCCTTCCTAGAATTTGTTCGGGGCATAAATCGCCCTCTGCACTGGATACTTGTATGACTGCCGTGGCTTTGCCCTGATCATGGGCGGCGATCTAGGTGGGACGAGGGGGACATGTCCCCCACATTTTAGAGTGGGGGACACGCCATACAGTTGTCCCCCCAAATTTGGAAGAAACACAAAAAAGGGTGAGAAATGTAATTGCGCGTGAGGGTTTTCGCAGGCTTTTTGACCAGATGAGGTAAAAACTCAGCAAATGTTTAGAGGAATTCCTAAGAAAATGTTATGAGATTATTGTAGGGAGACCCAAAAAGTAAAAAGAAAAAAAAGAAAAAAGGTCATCAACTTTTTGTGGAGATGAAATGGTAGTTTATGTGGAGATGAATTCCTAAAAAGTTAAGAAATTTTTGAGGGACATGAATTCCTAAAAAAAGGTCATCGACCAGACCACGGCTGACTTTGTCCCCCCCCCCCACCCCACCTCTCAGACAAGATCGCCGCCACTGGCCCTGGTTACAAAACTTGTCTGGCGCCGCCACTGCGTCTCTCCGTTGCTATGTCTATCGCTTTCTATCTCTCCCTCCCTGCCAACCGAGGGGGCCTACCTTCCTCTAAACCTACTTTCCTACCTACCTTTCTATACCCACCACCTAGGCCCCTATTTACCTACCACCTACCTACCTTAAATTATCTGTCAGTCTGTCATGTAGCATCATAATATTAATACATGCCTTGTCCTGCGTATGCAACAAACGGGATTTTAGGATCGTTCACATTACGTCATGATCATACATTTTTTCTTCCCACTGAACGTGTCATGTTCGGTGATAAATTATCGGCAACACCTAATCTAGTATTAAATGACCGATTCCCATCGCATAACTTGGCGTTGACGCGTCATGTCGTGTGGGTCAACGATAAATGTAAATGTTGACGTTTTTATATAGCGACCGTATGTCAGATCCTTTTTAATCCCTCAGATCTCTGGTTTTAAACGAAAGAGTCATATTAAACGTTTCAGCCTTTCAGTTCCTGGGCTAATATAGGCCTATATACGAGTTCATGGTCTAGCCTGCCTCACCCTTAAGCGGCGGCACATAACCACCCTGCCGTTGTCCGCATATGAATGACCCATCCCATCCCCTCATTGCGGACGTCCTCAACCGGCACATATATATATATATATATATATATATATATACAGTGTATATATATATATATATACATATATATATATATACGGCATATGTATTACGCTAAAATCATTTATAAGGAAAAGAAAAACAAGTGGCATTGCCAGTCGCAACAATTAAACGTAAATACCACAACAGGTAGGCCCTACGCTAGACTTAAAACAGAACATTATACGAACATAAAACCAACAGTCATATTTAATGAAAGAATAGTTAGCAACTTAAGCTAATAATTATACAGAACAGCCTACTCTGCCATCTGGCGAATATCGTTCAAAGTTCGTGTACACCAGTTCCGATATTCTACAGCAAGCGAAAAAACCGGATACATCGCACTTTGATTTCTAGTTTTCTAATAAGCAAATGTCCCAAACAAGTACGTTATCAATACAACCTGTGCAGTTGTTAGTAACAGACATTACATCAAAGAGAAACATTTTTTATATTCCAATTAACAATCACTATGTGACAACCAAACAACAGAACATACAAATCTCTTTAAAAAGGAAACAAAGTGTGTGTATGAACATTAAAGTGGGTATTGCCCAAAACATAATAATCACTACTTTCCATAAATAGTTGTAGCACAGAATTTAATTTTTAATTTTAAAGCCATGTATTGACTGAAGATCTACACCATATTAAATTACAGCAACCAGGTCAAGAAGAGACAAAAGTTCTGAATATGCCAAAGTACAAATTTATTCTCTTATAATTATTATATCTCTAACCTATGCACTTTTGGAAATTTGGGTCACACTACATTCAGTGAAAATGTGAACTTAAAACCCTTCTTGATGACACATTATATTCACATTGATCATTAGAATTCCAAAAAGCCACTTTATTTGCAGTGTCCTGTAGGTTAAACTAAGTAAAATAATACCTTTGATAATACTCGTGCTCAAACTCATAGGCGCCGACTTTTGCTTTTGTCTCTGGATGCACGGCCCTCCATCCCTTCCCCTACCCTCTTTTTCCCTTCCCCTCACCTTAGGTAGGTGAGTTTTAGCGGATGTTTGGAGAAAGACAATTGTTTTCTTGTCAAGGGTTACGAGGTTAGAAAAAGTAGTGGAAATCGGTGACTGACGTTCGGACGTTCCAGTGTTATTATTTATTATTTTAAATAATAAATAAATAATTTATTTATGTGCAGGCTGAGAGTGTGAGATTATGCAATATTGGGTATTTGTGTTGTAGTTGTACTTCTCAAGTTGTGAGATCATTTCTTAGGTGTACAAAATTTGAATTTAAGGTCCGAATTCTTCTGGGTGGCACGCACCCACTGAACTTTCTCTCTGGGTGCTTTCGCACCCAAGGCTCCCAAGGAGTCGGCGCCTATGCTCAAACTACACAAATACAAAAACATTTCTTTGTCTACAGAGTATGAAACAAGAGTCTGCTTTCCTTGTTAAAGGAAGATTACAATATTCAATGGTGCCACTTTCACAATTCTGAACAAACACTTGACTACCCACGTCGACACACAATCACATACAAAATGATGGCAACAGACAGTGCATTGGTCTTGATGTGAGAAAGGCATACGAGTAAAAGCACACATCATAGTTCTTTGTTCACTACAAAAGCTAAAACTGACTCTCTAAATTGGTGAATTGGATGCTGCATAGAAGAAGAAGCCATGGCTCTGAAGTGTTGTCGACTTCATTTTTTCTTAGCCTCAGCATACGAGGTCTTGACTGGTCAGTCCACTCCTTCACCAGTGTACTCATTATAGCCGAGTTGGCTATGGAGTGCAGGTGGAGCAGAAATCTCTATATACAATTTCTGCCCTGGTGGGGATTTGAATTCATGACCTTTCCATTGACAGTCCAGAATGCTAACCACCAGACATTTGTCCACCCATATAGTGCTTAAATGACTAAATATAGCAAATTTGATTTGGCGGCAAAACATCAGACTGGACTAAATTACCAACATAAAAAACGAATTCAGTACACACGAATCCTCTGATACAAAATCATACTTAAACACATATATGTAAAGTTCAGTAAATTGCCCTAATGCCTTAATTTAATTTTCTTTCTCTCTAGAATCTCAGATATCGAAACCAAGAAAGTCCTGTGCTTACTAACAAAGCCCTGACTGAGATTTTAAGTTAGAAATAACTAATGCCTAACGTTCCCATGCTGTAACTGCCAGCATCAAACACAGGCTACGCTTAAATTCAATTTTTCCAAGCGCTTTGTTTGCGTTAATCAGAAGTTCGGTTGGCCTGCAAAGCTGACATCAGATTCAACTCACTTCACCACAAACTTCATATATGTAATTTCAAATACAATTCCATTTGACTACTCCAGTATGATCTGAGCAGGTTTGCCGTCAACCATTGGTCGTTTTATTCCATGAATGAGGTCGAAATCATGGCGAAGGAAAGCAAATAAGAGATCTGTAATCAGAAATATCTGTGCCGAACATATGACAAGAGTGATGGCAAAGTAGAAATTGGCATTGGCGCTACCAGCCTGCACCCAAAGGTGCCACAGCACCGGGGCCAGGACAACACAAACTGCAAACATCACAGTTACAACAAAATTGTTGCGCATATAGCTCATCACATGTCTCCACAACGCCAGCAAAGAAACATAAAATACAACATCAGCATATGATGGATATGACTTGAAGATTGCTGTCAGTGCAATCAACATGTACATGAGAAATATGGGATGACGATGAAGACGGAAAGTTAACGGTACAACATATATGAATGCATGTATCTGGAAAACACAGATGAAAAACAAACGAAAATGTTCAAACATCTCAGTGAAGAAGTACCAAAAGATCCCGATATTTGGCGTCAAGTCAGGTACTGTGAGGATAAAACAGTACGTTGAAGTAAGAAAATTCCATGAACCTTGTACATTATGTGAAATGAACAGAAGCAATCCGAGCGCAGAAACAGTGCAAATTGTAGTCTGAATGGCTGAGATCACTGCCAGCTGTGTCTTGGGGAATTTCTGTGTGGCAGATTTGCTTTCTTTCTGGGCAATAAATATGGCTGCTGGAACAACTAACATGATAGGATACATGGAAAGATATGCAGCAGCAGCAATGAAAATACTAGAACCAAGACGACTTCCTTTCAAAATGAAGAGCATTGCAAGTGCCACCACAAGATTGTTCAAAACTGCGGTACTTTTAGCAACGCACGAAGCTATTGACAGAGGATTTAACATGAATGCCCCAACAACATACACTCGATTCCATGCCAATGCCTCTGTCTTAAGAATCAGTTTCGTAGATGAGACATCATACTTCTTAACATCTTCCACCTGTCTCTGTAACTGGTACGAAGCAGTATTCGTTGCCACCCTGTAGAGTACAAGAGCAGTCGCCACGTCGATGGCTACGAAAAGATACTTAATCATATCACCCAATGTTCGATCGAAATAGTTCCAGACCAGAAGTGTCAATGGCATTTCGTGATATACATCACCAATGTAGGGAGACACGCCGATTCTGTGCAATGCCAGGCCCTCTGTCACACGTTTCCACGAAGTAAGAGGAGTGACCAGTTCGTTCCTTTCTGCAAAATATTCTGCAACGCTGGAAGCGAACAGCCAAAGTCGAACTATAACGCCGACTCCAATTAACAAATACAGTTGAAATCCCATAGCGTCAGTCTTAAATTAATCCGGCTATGAACAATCCGTATCTTTTATTTTGTTTGTAAAACAAAAACATTAATTCAAACACCGACAACACAACATTAATGGCGACCACACGCCGGATGCAAAGCGGTTGCGTGGTAAAACATCGACCACTTGCACAACATAATCAACCGTTACAACGGCTTCAAAGCCAGCGATTCACTGTCAGCAATTATTAAATGTATAATGTAAATGTACTTTTACTTATAGCGTCTGTATAATATCGACAATGCTCAGTTTTCAATGAATTGATCGCGTCAGATTCTTCGCCACCGCTGCCCGTTTGAATAGACCTGTGGAATGGTTTGGATGATAGTACTGTAATTATTTATACTGTGGTACTGTCTCAGTGGACACCATCACAGCTTTTAAGAAGAAGCTAGGGAAATTGGGCTATTAAGCAGTCCAGGTTAATTTTGCAGTGGTTCTAACACAGACTACACGTCTTCTGAACCAGTTAAAACCCTTGATATGTTATGTTATGTTAATGGGTGCCACACCACTTTAAGGTCCCCATGCATGGATCATGCTACCCCCAGATTCAAATTTCTCAAATAAGCCACCATAAATATGTGAACTGGCACCCTCAGACACAGAGGACGTTGTCTAACCAATGTAGGTAACCAGGCCAGTATTATTATTTATTATTACAAACGTTTTTAAAAAAAGAAATGTGCCTCTGAATACCAAATCTGACTCATATGGATCATACAGTTACAGGCGTACTATAAGTACCGGTAGTGTATGAATTTGAAAATACAGGCTGTTAATGCTAAAACCATGTAGTGTTAATCACAGTTAATGAATATTTTCAGAATGCTCTTGCAGACCCGAGCCATATCATTCGCACACTCCTCTTGGTCCGTGGACCACAGTTGGAAAAGCTTTGTTCTAACACCCATGAAGTTCTTCATCACCCATCCTGGATTTTAACAAGTAATGGAAATGAACAATTTATAAATTTCAATAAATTTAATTAAATTTATGAAAGACTTTCCATTTCTATATATTTTTTGTATATAACAGATACATGCATCCGTACTTTTAAAGCTTAAGAAATTCACGACAGAAATCACGCCAATGACAGTGAAATATGTAGCGAAGTCATAATTATGGATGTTTCCTGCATATTTGGTAGAAGAATACCTAGATTCAAAGGACGATTTTGGTTTACTTGGGCAGACCCTGCAATGAAGCAGCAAGACAGATGTCCAGAAATTCAAATTCACAAGACACAATACTTCTCAACAATCAACTCAGTAACCACAAAAACAATTCTCAACTACATTTTAATGATAACCAAGTTTACATTTGTTTCTAAATTCAGAAGGCAACACCTCACATAATACTTAGTGTTTCTTTTTGTAACTACTTTGGCTAATCAGTTTGCTTAACAAAATTAAAGCAGACTTAGATTTTCCTTCAGTGTCAATTCCATCTGACTACAAGTTAACAGGGCTGCATAAAGGCTAGCGTGGGCCCGGGTGCTGTGATTACCTATATAGCCATCAGTGCGGGCCCAATTACAAGTACAATAAAAAAATTTAATGTACCTCCGAAAATGCGGACCCCTCAAAACAGCGGGCCCGGGTGCTGCAGCACCCTTAGCATAATGCGGGCCTGCACGTTAATCGTTAAACATATAAAACTGTTAATTTTCTTCAGGCCATATAATTTTTATACACAAATACACATTTCCCTTGAATGACTCTAATAACAGTTATTAATGGTGTTCAATAAATGTCAAGGCAAGTCATTCAAATACTATAAATCACTTGAGTACACCAACTGGAACATGTTCGTTAGCTCAACGCCTGTGTTGACAGTCAAGTAACAGTGATATCAGCTGAAGATCTTGCAAATTTGCAGATCATAAGAGTCACCTGTTTCCAAGTTGGACAAGCTTTGTTTTGTGATGAAGATACTGTGAAAAAACAGCAAGAGTAACAAGACATATGTACAACAAATGTAGCATTCCAGACCAATGACACAACTGCCTTCATGGAAAAGTAACTGCCCATTCTACCAGCCACCGGCGGACACTGAAGTTTAGAAGGCTGCACTAGAAATTTTTGTAAGTTTTATATTATCGGGTAGGACACTGAACAGTTATTTTCCATCACACAAAATTTAAAAAATTTCTTTGAAACTTTATTTCACTTTCCTTGAACAGATTATTTATGATTAGATTTTATATCATGTCTTAGAAGTATCCTTGTGTATTAATATAAAAGTATGTATTACATAGAGCATTCACCAACCATGGCTAATCTAATCTGGCTTGCACACAACTTCTAGTGTCCTTAAAAAGTATATATCAAATAAAAGTTGGTTCGTTAAAAACTAAACTGTGGGGTTTTCTCATAGCATATGTACTATAACATTATACATGTTTACGACTGAATTGTTTTACAGCTGTACTATGTAACCATATCATGCACCTTCCCCAACATTTGAACTCTGCAATCACGTTGACACTTGCCTCTTTGGGGCTGTTCTGATGGATCTGGCCACATCTTGCACCAACTAGGGCCTCCCAACCAAACCCACCTACTACTCCCTTCGTCCCCATGCCCATGACCACATGATCCCCCACCCCAGCCAACAGCCTGATATTCAAAACATTTATTGTTAGGATGTATATACGTTTTAACTGTGTTTAGTATATGTCTGTACACCACAGTGTGATTAGCAATTGGTTAATGAAGAATAAACTTACTAACGTTACCAGCACTGAAACTTCTTGTAATTGTAATCAAGAACTTATATAGCGCCACTCAAAGTCAGAGGCACTCCCAACCCGCGTCAGTGTCTTCACTGATGAAAAGAAAGGTTATCCGGTGCTTGCAGAACTGAGCAGGAGGGAGAGTAAGGAGGTCAACCCTAAGAAGTCAAACTCCAGAAGAGGTTAAACGAACTTTGTTGGTGTTGGGAGTGCTCCGAGCAAATATTAGACGTCTTGTAGAAATCAGTGCTTTCATTACTGGCTTTGTGCAGTCATGAAAATCAATAGCAGCAGTTCGTTTATCTAAACTTAAATTATCAGCTATCACAAACTAATCAACAGCAGTATTGACACTGACCTGCTTTCGACTGACGATAGCCTGTTGTATCCAGAGTAATTCTAGTGCTAGATTACGTCTCTCTTCATCAAAGTCTAACGTTTCAGCTGCTGCAGAAAGAGAAAATTATAAAAAAAATCTGACCTATTAAAAGAAACTAAAAAATTGCTAGAACGACATCTGGACAACAGTCAAAGAAGCCAATCCATTATTGCTTAGGTTGAATGCTACCATTAATAATTTTCAGGTCAGCAAACAAACAATCTTTTAAGCAGCAGCCCAACAACTCCACTGTTTCTTGAAATGACAAGCATTAGTCAACTAACTATAAGATAAATATATTCATGTATGTATGTATATATGTATGTATGTATGTATCTGGGCCTTTATATAGAACACCTTAAGTACTTCTTAAAGCACTGTATACATATTGCTGTCTAAGGGATTTTGGTTTTGCCTGGTATCACAGCATCAGCCTGTCTCACAGAAGTTTGATCAGACAATGGAAAGCATTAGCCATTTAAATCATACAAAATGGAAAGACAAAGACTGAAATTACCATGCCCTTGATGTCTATTTCCAATCTGGTGATGGCTCACATTGGAATTTATTAAATCAGAAGAGGTTAAACGAGCGTCTGTTAGAACATCATGAAGTTCTACACTGTCAGCAACCTTTGAAGTCTGAGTTACAGCATCTCCCATCAATTTTGTTGAGAACTGAATTACATCCTCAACATGAGTTGGTCTATCAAGTTCAGGGATTTCATCAAGCAGCCTAACATCAGCTGCTTTCAGAGAGGAGTGGTTTGATTGGATCTTTGTCTCCTGTGCTGCTTTTGATGACTTCAGTTTATCCCTATCAGAAAGAAACTTAGGCTTGGATAAAACCGATGTCCATTGCACTTCTAAAGCTGAACTGTTTTCAAGTTCCTTGAAAAGCTTTACGTATTCATCTTGAACCTTCTTCATCTGTTGGCGAACATATACACCTCTCCATAGAGCCTTTATGAAATGACAAACGAAACAAACATGGCTAGGTCAATTGTATTTAGAAAGTGCTTCACATATTGCAAATCATTACATAGATGCTCACCTTACTATCTACAATATTTTCAAATGTAACATTAGTTAATTTGTCAACATCATCGAACAGCAACTGACTGTGCTTGAAAGTTTATTGATATACTTTTTAGCGGTGCACTATTATAAAGCATGCCATACAAACAATGTCATACATGCAATTATTCATTATGACTATTGCATAATTATTGCCATAATACATTTTAATACAGTTAATAATTGTCAATAAATTTTAGTCGTTGCTTCTTAGTTTACTGGTGCGCAGTGCATATTTTAAGGATTTTTTACTACTGGGACAAAATCAGCCATGGGTCGGAGAAAGTCGGCCATGATCTGGTCGAAGAACTTTTTAAAGGAATAAATCTTCACAAAACTTTTACACTTTTTCTAAAAAAAATTTCAAAATTCATCTCCAAAAAAAGTTGATGACCTTTTTTTTTTTTTAGTCATCACCTTCTCGGGTCTCCCAACCAATAACAAGGGGTCATTAACCAATAATGTCATACCTATCTCATTATACTACTGGGACAAATCTTTAAATTCTTCCAACATTTGTCCCACTAGTTGTACTTTATACATACATTGCCTGGGACAAATCGCTCTGACTACTGGGACAAATCCTAAGACTACTGGGACATTTGTCCCACTAGTTATACAGTTAAAATATGCCCTGCTGGTGCGGCCCTTGACTTCAAGAGTAATTTTCTTCGGTGGCCCATGGTGTCAAAAAGGTTGGACAGCACTGCTCTACTGTTTGGGATCTTGGAGTCGTGCTTGACTTAACATTCTTTTTAAAACATAAATAGCTGCAACGTCTCAAATGTGCTTGTTTCACCTTAGAAGGATCTGACTTCTTTGCTTTACACTAGATTCAGCATCGCTTAAAACACTGATACACAGCCAGGGGCGTAACTTTAGTCTAAAAAGTGGGGGTACCAATACTTTGGTCTAAAAAGTGGGGGGTACCAATTTCTTCTCCACTTTCGCTTTTCGCATGGTGACCATTTTGAACATATTCCCCGCCAGTATTCTCATTAATTTTGGCTCTCAGTTTACCTGTGTATCTAAGTATTTTCGTACTTTTGGTGGAGACTGCGTTCTCTGGGAAGGCACAATAATGAAATATTAATTGGCATTGTTTAAAAAGTGGAGGGTACAGTACCCCCAGTCCAAAAAGTGAGGGGTACGGGTACCCCTCGTACCCCCCACAAATTACGCCTATGTACACAGCAGTATCCTGATGAGACTTGACTATTGCAACTATATTCGCTATGGTCTCCAAAGAGAATGGAATTGCTGAAAACATGGATACACAAGAGGCATGGAGTTGCAGTATTCGAGTCTCATCAGAATACGACTGTGCATGTGTTTTCAGCAATGCTGACTCTAGAGTAGGTTCACCACCGGTCTTTCCACCTACGAGCTGTGATCTTCCGTCTCTGGGCCCAATTACCAGTGTTGAGCTCCGTCAAATCATACTTACATCAGCGCCGAAAACCTGTGAACTGGATCCACTCCCATCATTCATCCTGAGGGATGAAGCGGAGCATTACATCACCACCTGGGTTTGAATGAGGGTGATGGCGTTAAGAACCCTCAGCGCATCGACGCTAATTGATCGAGAATATTACCTCATCCAGAAATCAAAACCCTCGGCTGTACATGTCAACAATAACCGTGAGGCTGAGCGGCACTGTGTCACAGGGTGGCATGGGACCCCCTACCCCACAGATGAAGGACAGCACTGGGAATCGTGCCGTCTGCTGTCAGTTGCCTCGTCATCATGAAGGCCTTCCACAGTGGGGCTCACTTGAGTGGCGGAGAGAGGGTCACTTCTGGCAAACCCGGCGGCGAACAGACAACCCCAGCAAGATCTGCCTTCCGTACAGCTGAGAGGGGAGGGGCTGAGGGTGCTAGATGAGTGACAACTGAACAGGGACAGAAGGATTCGCTTGGTGAACATGAGAGGATCAAGATTGTGGCATGCTAGAGAAGGGGAATTGAGCGAGAGGGACAAGGGATCGGAGCTGTCGACAAGAACAAGGAACAGACACTTCTTTAACTTTTATACCTATATATACTTTAAATCAATTACCTATAGTAATTTTTTATAAAACTTCTGAAAAATCCAATCGAGTCGAGAATCAGTCACGCACCTAGGCCGAGAAGAAACACATAAGGGTAGGTGACCGTTGACACTTACCCTCATTGTGCTTGGCTATTAAGAATATCTATGTCCCATCACATCAAGTGTTGACATAGATCAAGACACCAGATGTATAAAGAATTTGATAAATATATTAAACAAGTCTATCCAATGTCACAATATAATACACCTATTTTATATTAATTAATTTAAAAAAAAGTTATCTTAGCCAGCAAGCCTATATAGACAATTCGGTGATACCATACAGTAGACTCAGGTTTCATGAAGTTAATGTAGATCTTCAGACGACATAAGTTGACCATTCCTCACGTGAAGTGCAGATACGCCAATCAACATTCACAAGCATCATAACAGATTTCTGAATTACGTGAATCCCATTCTTCTGTATGGAACCAGAACATTCATAGAAATCGTCCAATTGTTTCTTTCACCACACGCACCAGTCTGCAAGATTGTGTCTTGGAACGGCAGTTCCGTCACAAATAGAGCACATCACAGCTAAAGCTAAGCATCTCATAAACTACAGTTTAAGCATAAACTAACCTGAATTCTCCTAATCTTGTCTTCTGAAAATCTATAATCGTCTAATTCAATCATCTCTAAAATAATAAACTTTACAGAAAAAACTCGAGAGCGTTAAACTACTCCCAGCAACGAGAAAATGCCAAAATTTTGAAGATCTCACTTGGTGTACTTAAACCCGTTATACACATACGAATACTCTACGTTCGTATCACAGTATAAATAATTACTTATACTGTGTTCGTATCTCTGTTTCGCAGATAATTGACCATTTTGGATTAAGTTAAGCAGATTTCGATAAACAACTGTTCGAGTGCATTAAAATTCGAAATATCAGAAATATACAGCACGTTTAATACAGCGCTTCTCTATCAAGGTTTCTACACAGAAAAGCTTCGTGTCCAGTCTCAGCATGTTATAGGCCTACGTATCTGCTCTGCTAATTAACATATTAACTGTTAATTAGCTTATTAATAGCTGCATACATTCGGATAAGTGGGTCTTTCACTTATACCTTGTCTTTATCTTCTTTGTGACTGTGTATAGACTGCTCTTGAAATAGATCTGATCTTGAAAGCAGAACACGTTTCTAAGATCACAGAATTCTTCCTCTAGCCATACTTGTATAAATTTAGGTCACACATAACCAATAGCACCATTAACCCCAAACTTTCTGCTTAATCTGTTCTTAGATGCAAAGTTTTTCGAAGATCCTTGGGACTTGTAAAGTTCTAACAGCATCAAAACCTAATAAAACAAATACTGTAAGTTTTTCTTGAACTTTATTTTTCCACATGTTCAGGTTTTTAATGAGCAAATACAAACCTTACAGAAATTTTACAAATAATTTAGTCAGCTAGCTTATTCAAAATTCCATTTCAACCATGAAGTAACACAATATGGAATATAAATCAGTACTGAACCTGAGAAAAACAAATTTGTGCCTTGATTAGAGGGCTACAATCTGACAAGCATCTTTACCAGTTAAAATGGGCATCAGGAAAGCCACTCCATGCGGTACACAAAGCTGTATTCTTCATTTTAACAGCAGTTCAGAAGTCACTACATATAATGATAGACACAGACAAATAAAAGCTGGCCTTTGTAATGGCTCACATGCAGTACTGAAGACTTAGCTACAAAAGAATGGGCAGCAGTTCTTTGCAATTACAAGCGTTTTAGAACTGAAACCGAACTAGCCGCCATAATCAAATAGCACAAAGAGCATCTTTTGCTTCATTCTCTATGCCAAATGTTCCAGGGCTGTAGTGGTAAAATTAGAGGTGAGTACACGCTACCGCAGTGGTGGGCAAACTTTTTGTACAGCGGGCCACATTGATCGCCAAAAAAATTCGGAGGGCCGGGTAACAAATTTGTAACTTTTAATGACAAATAACATGAAAAAAAGTTTACTTATTTATAATATATTAAATACAATTTCGCCGTTACTAGTGAGATGTATGCAACTGTGAGCATGAATTAGGCTAACAAGTTTCCCATTATCTGGAGTGATTGCACTGACTGCAATTCGCAGTTTTAGTTCAAGTTTAGACCAGTTAACTGAGGCCTTTACTAGAATTTGTTTATCTTTATAGTTGAAAATCTTAGTTGACAGATGTAACTAGATACGAATAACACAAACATTTCTAAAGCAAAAGTTTGCATATTTCAGAATTGTTCCTTTCTCAGTGAAGAAAATAATGTCGTCTGATCCTTTGAGCTGCTCTTTGAGAACAATGTCAGTTTGTGGGTCGGTTAGCTCCAGTTGAAGTTTTGTAGGAGCTAATTGTCAATGTCAGATGTGAGCCAAGCAAAGTAAATTCAGTCTTGATTTAAAATCCGCAATTCGTCTGGAGTACTCTTCTTTCAAATTGACAACTGAAGGCTATATTTTTCTGCAGACTTTGCCGTGACAGTTTGCAACTGGAGGGTAGGAAATTGTCAGTAGCGTTGTAATTTCATCTGTTTTGAAAGCAACATTAGCTTTACTTGAAAGGATTTCACTTCTGCGTACAGATCATGTGCATAAACCTCTGCGGGGAAGTGGACAGATCGGAGAGTTAATAGATAAGAGTTATTATAAAAAGTGAGACCGGAATAGTACGTAAGAGAGCAGCGCCACGTGAGTAAAACGAAGAAAACTTCTCGCAGTCTGAATTTTAAAAAAAAATTATGGGGAATTGTGGGGGCCGGATAAAATGTGTTGGCGGGCCGGATCCGGCCCGCGGGCCGTAGTTTGCCCACCCCTGCGCTACCGGTTAGTTTTCCGAAACAACTTAGAGGTGAGTATACGCTACAGTATTTTGTGAATATATGCTACAGTATTTTAATATAAATAGATATAAATATTTTGCGAGGTGAGTATACGGTCTCTAGAGGTGAGTACACGCTGTATACCCGCATATACCCTCAACTACAGCCCTGAAATGTTCCAATTTGAAAAAGTGCTTCTTTTCCGTCAAAAGTCAAAATATCTATCCACAAATCACAACCCTGTAAAGTAAACTGTTTAGTGTACTGAAAAACATACATTGGACTTAACAATCAAGAGGGCTAAATAGCAAAAGAGGTACCAGAACATACACCAAAGCAGAAAAACAAAATTCATGATGCTTCACCCCAACCACCGCTCTCAGTTGTCTTACAATACTGATTTTAGCAGTAAACATTTCAACTGGAACACTTCTGCCATTGTTTACCAAAGTTGGTATGTACCTACATTTGGTACATTTCATCAGCCTATATACAGCCACCAGAATTACTGGGCAATGAACAGCTGTGTAAACTTCCAAAGCTAATTACTGATGTAATATGATGTAATTGCACGAGTTCAAAATCTGCAGACAAACTCTTTTACGATCTCTCTGAATTTGAAACCTAAGTGAGAACGTTTAAGTCTTTGAATTACAAATAAAGAATTCACTCGACATTATGGTAAAGTTCGGGAAGCACAAGCCAACCACTAAGCTAAATGTCAAATATTATTTAAATTTCAACTAAGATAATCAAACATAATGAATTAAATCTTACATATATTATTTATATCCGAACTAAAGTAACTTAACATAATGTAGTCGAGCAGTTATGTACATCGATATATTATATATACAAGAAAATCTTTGGTGTTGTGGCGAATTTCGTAGAAAACAAAACTGATTCTCATCATTTTCAAAACTGTTATACAGGAATGTTAAAAATTACCCAGAAACTACGGAATTCAGTTTTTGTCTGTATTTACAGACATACACGACAAACATTTACACATTCCTTTTTTGTACAAAACAGCCGCATTTAGTAACAAAGTGTTACTACCAGGTATATTGTAAGCTGCAGCAGAGAAATGCATGGTAGATCATGGCTGGGAGGGGAGGTGTAAAAGGCTCACAAATAAACACCAAGACCAGTATTTGAGGTTAAACCCAAGAACAGGACCCAGTTATGAATAACAAATACTCAAAAAGCAGTTCTCAGCAGTCTAGAACATGCTACAATCTTACAGAGTTTCAAGCTCATTCTACTATTTATCCATTTATCTAAACATTCCACTCTCTGATTTGATTCCATTTACTCAAATCGTGAAAACATGCACCTTTTAGCAATTCAGACACATAGGATATGGTACAAGAATTAAAGCCATAACCTAAATTTGGATATCAAGATTGAGACCAAAGGTCTAAAAACTCAAGGTCAAGATAGATGCCATATACTACTGAGACCAAAGATAAAGGTCAACACTAGCAAAACTTGATCCTGAGAAGTCTTTAGACCATACAACCCAGTTAGCGGTTACAGTCAGATAGTTCACTTCACTTGTTACGAAGCTGCTGAACTTCAAGCAGTAATTTTCGATTCTCGTTTGACAGATGAGAGATCTCTTGGCCGAGCGTTTCAACAGTATGCTGCAAAACACAACACATGTTCACAGTAGGATCTTATTTGAGACAGACAAATCAGAGTATGAGAAGGAATGCTATTGCTCAAGTCAAACGTATATCTGGAGCCGTTCATTAAGGTGATTTAAAAATTGACAAAACACAAGGATTATAAAAAAATCATTCATAATAACTGCGTTTGAATAAAAATTAATCAACTATGAATGGCTAGCAATATCATTACAATTTTTAAAATATGTGCATAATATTGATACAAAATAATGTATTTAGGTAGAAATAAAGCATAACAGTTTGAAAGAGCTAACCTTAAGTGTTAAGTTGTGAATAACTTTATCTTCTAAGACTGTCTGTAGTCGTGAGTTATGCTCAACGAGGTCTTCATAGACGTCGCGTCCCGTCTCAGAAGACACAAACATGGAAGTTACAATTCCTCCTTTCTTAGTGGTTACTGCCTGTGAAAAGACAAAGTTGTTAACACAAGCACCAGCACCTTCAATGTCTAAACATATAGGGTCTAGTTTATAAACATACAAGCTCCAATATTTAAACATATAGGCTCTGGTAAATAAACATTTTATATACTAAAATGTATAAACATATAGGTCTAATGCATAAACAGACAGGTTCCAACATATAAACATCCAGGCTCCAATGTATAAACATATACATGTATACATGCACATATGTATAAAAGTGTATAAACATACATGCTAAAATGTACAAACATAGCAGTTCCAACATATAAATATACATGTTCCAATGTATAAACATATAGGTTCCAATAATAAATGTCTAGGCTCCAATGTAGAAACATACATGCTAAAATGTATAAACATATAGGTTCCACTGTTTAGAGATATAGGCTCAAATGCATAATCATTATAGGCTTCAGTTTAAAAGCATATAGGCCAACAAATTACATACAGATCTACAAACTAAATGTTAAATTACTTACCAAGAGAAACCTAACCTCAGAAATAGCACCAAATCAGTCAATTTCATGAGGCTTTAATCTAATTACAGACAAGGCAGCATCTCAGGTGCTCAAAATAACTGTTGGATATGCACAATTATAGCATAATTTAATGAATGAATAAATGTTTGAACGATGAAATGATGCACTCACCACACAAAATGGCCACAGAACTCCAAGTGCATATAAATGCCGGTAAGCTCAAATAAGCTTAAATACAGAAACATGGTCCCCATCAATAAACAAATGTGCTGGTCATGATCACACACATATATATGCAGGCTTTACTTTATTGTTATTTCTCTATATAATATTCAAATACACTAAATTGTTCAATTTTCACAAAATTCTTCCTGAATAATGGAAGTCATACCTTGGGCTGGTTCACGGCCTCAGGTGGTGCCAATGAGTATGAGTCTTCCCTCATGATGTAGTTCTGAATTATTCTGATAAATTCAAAATACAACACAAAACAAATACAGCAATACAGACAATATGTTTAAAAAACTAAAGACATGCAAGCAATGACAATAGATTTAATGACACAGAGGAAGCAAACACATAAAATGAACCTTCCATAAATATTTCATTTCATTTTATTTTTAAAATAACTAAAGACAATGAGCAAATGACAATGGATTTAATTTGTTACAGAGAGTAAGCAAACAAATAATGAACTTTCCATGTGAGTTTTACTGTAAGCCTTAGATATAGCCATTATCTACTTAGCATGTTAGAAAGTGTCACCACAGGAAGACTGTTGGCAAGCCAGAATTCTTAAGAGTTTCTGTTAAAAGCAACTGGCTGAATCAAGGATACCTGGAAAATCTTATTCAGAGGCAAATGGGACTTTCAAATGATAAGTGAAGCTTTATTTACCTGCCATTGGTAAACCTTTAACTGCCATAAACAGAATGCACAACAAAGCAAAATTACCTAGATTTCTTCTTCACCTCCTCTAGAAGCTGGTCTACGTGATCCTGCATGAATTCAATTTTCTCATTTTTCCTGGCCTGTGACTTCTGCAGTCGAATAATTTTATCGATAAGCACATCTTTATCAATGTCCGCTATTGACGAAATGTTTGAACAGTTCGCCTACAAGACAGACAGCCAAAACCAAATCATTACAACCTAACAGAAATACTTTTACTTTAAGTCCCTGACAGCATTGCTGCACAAAATGCCACTAGGTCTTCAAGTCAGAACAGTGAAACACTGATTTAGAAGGTTCACTAAAAGTAGGTCCTAAATTTAATAACTCTCTTCATTAGCTGATTATGTCCTTACCTGTGGAGAAGAATTCGTATCTTTCGGATTGGCTGAGGTGCTTCCGGAATCCAAAGATCCAGAGGAACTTGTCCTTGACAAAGTGGAGGAATTGCTGTTTGTTGTCTTGCTCTCATACTGTTCAAGCCGCTTCTGCAGCTGTGAAAGCTGTCGTCTTAAGTCCTTGAAAGACAGATGAACATACACGAATAAACACTTCGTTTTATAATTTATTCTTTACTCCTAATCATCATTTAGTTGTTCAAGTAAAACTTTCAGTTCAGCATCATTAGCAGAATCTCTTTGATGCTCTGTATTTTGGATCAAATAAATTTAAGATTATTAAAACTTAATATATTCCTCGTAGCTAATTTTATAATTTCACTCTTAAAATCCTTAAATGGAGATAAAAAACATAAGCATTCATTAAGAACCAAGTTTTATTTACTTTTGAGCTTGATATGTGACGTCTTTTCAAAGTTTTCAGCTCATCCTCTCTGTCTTCCAGTTGCTTTGCAAGTTGTTCAGCTAAACAATTATGAAACAAAAGAACTAAAATATACAGAATCAAAACACAAATGCACAGACTGCCATGAGAGGCTCCTACTAGGGCACTCTTCAACAGTTTTAATACAATTAAAATGTCAGATGTATATTTAAAAGGAAAATACAGCAGCAATGACATCATACAGGTTTTCAAAGAGGATACAAATTCTTTGTTAAAAAAGATTTCTTGACATGCAGAGAGAAAAAGGGTTTATTTGGTTTGCCAAGCTTAAACTCTATAATCCCATGTAATGAACATCAGACACCATGTGTCTGTCATTGCCTACACATGAGTGGCAGCCTGCCACATGTGACCTTTCTAGTTATCTGAGCACTGCTTGCTTACTGATCTACTTTACACTTGATGAACTTTAACATCATTTAGGTTAGCGTACATAATGCCTCTGATTAGCTTCTCTTGAATAGGAGCTATGCAAATTTCACAACAGAAAATATAAGACAACTGTGATGTATACGAAAGCCACACAATAACTGACCCAGTAAAGTCTGTTCCCTCAGCTGCTTTTCTAATTCCTCGCTTTGTTGCTGCTTTGTCTGCACTAGTTTCTCCAGTTCAACTTCCTGTAAGTAGAAAATAAAAATATCTAAAACACTGTAGGCATTCAGATGAATCTGGTAGCTTTCCAGCTAGCTGTTTATTAGCCTTTCAACGGTTTGTAATATTAGAGAATTTTTAAGATTTGGAGTTCCTTCTTGCAAGGTCATGTAGGTGCAATCCAAAATGGAATAGTTTTACCTCCGCTCAAACTGACAATTTTTTCAGTTTTCTTAAATGTATAATCCGACTCTTTTGCTCAGTTATGATAGGGATCTTTACTTATGGTCCACTACAACACATAGATGACAGTAAACAACTCATATCTAGGTTAAAAAATTAGAACAGAAAGTTTTCAAATCCTTCAAAATTTAAACAGAATTAAAAAAAAATTACTACACAACAGAACGAGCTAAAAAGTAATTAGAAAACCATAAAATGCAGGTGGTGATGTTATGTGGCAAGCCCAAATCTCAAAATCGTGCCAATACTTTTAGAGGCATAACAGGAATTCAGTTACACTTTTCAACAACACTAGAAAACTGATTTCTTTCACTTAGAAGATACCTTCAAAGGACATAATACAAATACTTAGAATGAATGAATGAATGAGTGAATACATGATAAATCCCTCACACATCAAGTGAACAACTGAGCTCAAAGTTATTGCAAATCATCAACTTACAAGAGCTTGGCATTTACTTGACAGGCAGAACATAGATGCCTTCAGAGATTCTCGTTCACTGGTCAATGAGGCAACCTGAACAGAAATTTTAGGATAATTTAAGTACAAATAAAGCTAGGCTATTTTTCATAACTTGACAACACGTACTCAAGTCCTACACAGAAAATCAGTTCCTTCTGTTGAAAACAAAGTTTTAGAAAGGTTTAAGTTGAATAATGTGCTCTTGATACGCACAAATCCGCTTAAACACACGATCATGCTATGCCTCCCAACGACATCTATTCAACATGTGGGACCCCTTAGCACGTGGAACACTGAACTTGCTGTGTAGCAGTCCGGATAAACTGTGCACAGGCAAGTGTTGCTAGTGGCAGCTGGCCATGGGGTGGGTGGTACAATGGTATATATTATGAGCAGGTGAACATAATATAGAGCTGCACCTGTGTCCACTTCCCCACTTAGTTGTAATTGTAATTGTAATTGTAACCGAATACTTATATAGCGCCATATAGTTACAGCTGTGAGCTAAATTTAGGTACTTGTGCCCTTCCCTTCTACCCCAGTTAATTAACACTGGGTATCTGTCTCAGTTGAGGTGACAACAGGCATTTCCCATACTATTGGCAGTTCAAGTCCCTTTGAAATAATAACTGTAAATATTAGGTGTTAATATGGCCAGAAATGTACATTGTCTACTACTAAATCGTAATCAGTTTTGCACATAAACAGACACCAATATGGCCTTTGAAAGTAATTGGACAAATTTGTCTGATAGCGGCTACAATGGAAATGTCTTCACATTAGATATCCTGTCTTTCTAGCCACACTGAGACTTATGTAAATCATACGCTACTGTATTTACGCATGGTCTCGTTAGAAAGCTGTCAATTAACATGCAAACGCTGTGGTTTGACTCCCAATGATCGCATTAACGGGTATGCACTGAAATATTCCATCTGACTCTGTTCAAGAAACACTTTCAAACTGTCTTTAAACACATATATAGATAGCCATGCATGCAATACTTTTGCAAGATACACAAGGCAAACTTACAAGTATATACATGCAGACATACATACCGGTATATACATACATATGTATGCACATATTTGTATACATATGAATATATGTACAACTGTACATCCACCAAGTATCTGTAAATTTATATAGCCCTTTTAGAAACTGTTAAGGTAACTGCTCATTTACATATCTTTTAACAAAATTCTTCAGAGGTGTGGTCTTGGGGTTGAGGTATCGATCGGTTGAAGCAGAGAGACAAAAAGAGTATTCAACAATTTGTGATTCTAAAGACAAAAGTACCTACAAATGAATGTACGTACCTCATCACCTAAAGACAAGTTCTCTGACTGCAGACGAACGGTCTCATCTGAGAGTTTTTGAGAGAAGTGCAGATGCTCCGATTCCTGATTAACATAACTGTCCATGTCATACATCAGATCCTTGTTTGCCTGCTTCAGTTCTTCTATCTCCTTTTTGGCTTTGGCCAACTGCTGCCTCAGTCTAAACAGAAAAATCATTAATGGGCTGTGCAGTTATCATTTTAGTATGCCATATCATTTAAACTGCAATGTCTACAAACCAGAAATAATGGTTAAATTCATATAATGGTTATAAAACTGTGTTTAGGGCTTCCAAACTCCTACAATGTGCTACTTTTGAATAGTTTTTTTGAATAGGTCACATCATATCATAACTTAATTAATCTGACATGCAGCATTTGTTCATAAAATAAATGATAAAAGGAACATTAACTAATGTATGTATGTACAAAGACTGGTTTCAGAGACTCTGAACAAAGAAATGCGGTCAATTTTGGATAAGAATCCGCTGGTCGGGCTCCACGTGTGTGCATGGGCCAGCCACTGGTCTCCTAGCTTCTGTGCACTGTTTTGCATACTGATGATATTTCTGTTCTTAATGACATTTAAAATCAATTAGGTAGCACAGACAGTGCCTTAATCATTGAAGTAGTGCTATATAAATTACCTTAATACCTTAATAAGACACCTAATATAGGGCCTTTTAGGTACCTCTCACAAGAACATGTCCCGACAACTTTGTGTTACCGAGTCCACACTGTACTAACGCGTGTCTCAACTTTGCAAAAGTACACTGAAAATCATCCACCCAATGTAGCATATGTTTCAAGCTTACAAACACATTATCATTTATTTAATGTTTAGTTATTTACTCATTTGTCTCCGGTTGCAATGATTCCAATTCAGCAATTTGCTCCGTCATTTCTCTGTTCAATTTTTTCTGATTCTGAAGCGTATCCTTAAATTTGGCAAGAGTCTCTTCTTGGAGAATTCTCTCTGCCTCAAAACATGTAACCTGAAAATAAAATCACCACAAATAAAATCAGAACACTTACTTGGATCATTTGCTATAGGTAAAATATCCTTCAACTCCAGACCAGGTGTTGAGGACTGTTACTGAAGGGGTGTGTAACATATAAGCAATGTTCAAGACTGTTACTGAAGAGGCATGTAACATATAAAAATGTTCCAGGTTGTTACTGAAGAGGCATTTACTGAAGAGGCATGTAACATATAAAATGTTCCAGGCTGTTACTGAAGAGGCATGTAACATAAAAGCAATGTTCCAGACTTACTTTACTTCATTGCCAATAAGCTTCAATTGTTATCCATACTAGCTATCAATAAAAGTCTCACCCAGTCATCACACCTCATGATCACAATGATTAAATGATTAAGTATCAGTGTCAGTTCAATCATATGTTATTTACTTTGTCTTTGTATGTGTTGAGTTCTTCGACAAGATCCTTCTCCTTCATTTTCAAACTGTCCAATTCTTGTTTCACCATTTGAAGAACCTGCATTAAATAATTTAAAAATAAACTTATCAACATAATTCACTTCCTTACATGTAATTATGTTATCAATTTGTCACCATGTTCATTGGACAAACAATAAAAAACACACAAATTAAAACAGATAGTAGACTACTAGTTACACACAACTTCTTTGTCCCAAATGATCCTCTCAGCCAGAGTTTACCAATTCGGGCTATAGGTGATCACAGTTGTAGACTTGGCATATATTGTTTTATGTTATGTATCTTTTTATTTCTAAAGTTAACTCTTTAACCCTTTAACGACGAGCATGTACTAAAATGCACGTTAGCTAATCCCTTTAGTCGTCAAAGGATTAAAGCAACCAGTTGAAACAACGTACTTCCTTCTGTTCAGTCTGCTCCATACGTTGAGTGAGAAGTTCCTCTTCTGTTTCCTTCAGCTGGAGTTCCTTTGTTATTGTATCCATCACTTGTGACATCTGGTGAATAAATAACAATTGTGTCACTATGAAAGACAATTGTTAACTAGCCAACTGGGATTATGATAACACTGTTTGAATGCATAGGTATTGTTAACCTTTACAACGCCAGGAAAAATAATGTTGCACCTTCAAAGATACTCTGGCCAGAGGCAGCAACTGAACTACATTGTATTCACTTGTTACTGTGTGGTTCAACTTACCATGCTACATCTCAGACAGCACTACACTCATCAAGAACTCTGTGCATGTCCACAGGCAAGACAGCCATTGTTTTGTCAATCTTTTCATTTTACCTGAGAACTGTTTGCTTACTTTTTTGTTCTAAATAAACTTAAACACTATTTATGCCAGCATAGCAAACATCTTAAACACCACATTAAGTTCCTACGTAACCGATTAACTTCTATCAGCGGTTGAAGATCATACCATTTAGTACATTTCAGTCATCAGTCTACTTAATGTACAGGTCTGGAAAGCATTACAAAACCCCATCAAAGAAATGAATTAGAACAGTTTCTGGCAAAAGAGCATAAGTGAAAATGAAAGATTTGTAGCAAATACCTGATAAGTTTTGATAACTGACTGACTTTCTAGTCTGATCTTGTCACATTCCTCCTTTGATTCTTTCAGTTTTTGCTGAACTTCTTCAAGTTTTGTCTTTGCATCCTGTCAACAAGGAAAAGAATTCGACCATGTCTTTG
Organism: Allolobophora icterica; assembly: GCA_963556255.1. NCBI lineage: Eukaryota > Metazoa > Annelida > Clitellata > Crassiclitellata > Lumbricidae > Allolobophora > Allolobophora icterica. The sequence goes on along the minus strand of OY744602.1, from coordinate 76,346,996 downwards.
AGAAACCACTGAATGACTTTGAATCACCAAATATGACATAACAGGCTGCTCTCAAAAGCAGAAACTGACAGTGTCAGAAGACCTTACATTACATTACCTGGATAGATATAATGACCTTGGCTAGTTAACAGTATGCTACTGATATTGTCTGTTACTAGACTATAATGCACTCTACAGGATAAGAGAGGCTTTACTACACTACTTTGCAACGCTAGCAGCCTAGCACACCAGTCTACACCAGAAAGTTGTTATAATGTGACCTATGCAAGTTATATCAAGTATGGTGCTAAAGTGAGGTAGTATAATGAAGCACAGCCAAATTAAGCATGGGACCCACATTCCCCATTTTACCAGAATTATAATGAAGCCTATTGTAAGGAGGGTCCGGTGTAATAAGAATTCCCACACAGAACAGGAGATTTGCAGTTCTCTGAGAAGTCACACAACTAACAAGAAAGGTCTTTTGCTCTGAGTTTTTGCACTCTACTAGAATTTCCTTCAGCCCTAAACAGGTGATTCAGTTGTAAATTAAATTTAAAAGTAACTTTTCTTAACATAATTCTTAGTTTTTTCGTGGTGAATTTAGGTCAGCCAGTTAAACAAAAATCTTCATAAGGAACCATCAAAGTTTTACAGTTAAATGTCCTTCCAGAGCCCATCTTTTCATTAAATGAAAAGGCCATATACAATATAACTAAGCAGTTTGACGACTGCTCGTGAACTTACTTTATGCGATTCCAGCTCTACTTTCAGTTTGTTCTGATGCCACTTGGCTTTCATTTCCTGAGATGCAACTAGTTCTTTCTGCCGTTCAATCTCGCGTTTCATTGAAACCAATTCGGATGACTAATTGAAAACCATTTAAATTATATTGCCATCAAAGTAAAGTAGAACTCCAATATAACCTATGGCTATAAAATCAACTGAAAAGCACAAAATCATGTGCTTTACTTACTGAATATTACAAGCACAAAAACTCAACACTTTAATAAACATTGAGAAAACATTTGGTTTACATATTCATAAAAGTTATACAGAAGAATTGTGCAAACTAGCAACAACCATCAAATGAAGCCTTTGACATACGATACAGTACTATAAAAGTTGTTAGATGAGAAGCAGATATAAAACAAAGTGCAAAAACAGCACAAATTAGTATCGTTCATCACCTGTAGGAGGTAAAGTGAATAAAAGCTTTAAACCAATTTGGGATAAACAGTTAGTGAGTACAGAGTTGTCTAATACAAAATATGTCTACAAAATTCAAGGCCTTTGCTAACGCATAAACCAAGCAGAGAATTTGAAGTTCTTCCAGAAAATGAAACAGCATAGGCTTTTAATAAATGAGAGAAAAATGAAACTGAAGAAAAACAAACTAAAAGTTTTGTTAAGACTTACCCTGCCTTCCAGCAGCTGAGTCAATTTCTGTTTTTCAGCAGCCGTGGCATTCAGTCGGCCGAGGAGGTTGTCACGCTGTCTTGACCAATCTTTCATCCATCCATCCATCTTATTCATCTTTTCCTGCAGCTCGATGTTCTTCTGCTCTGCCTGAGCATACTTCATCACCATTGACTGTTTGTCCTTCTCGCTGTCCTCATACTTTTTACGCATCTTAAAACAGCAACTGAACGGGTTAAGAAATGACACCCTTAAAATGATCTTCTGACCTACAAAATTCTTACCACAAGCACTCCTACTTACCTTCAATCACTAGTCTTTGCTTACACCCTTTTCTGCAACCTAGTTTCTCCAGGTATGGATCTTTGGTTGAGCCACTGCGTAGAACTGCTGTTCACTCTCATGCATTCCATGCCACTGCCCCAAAGAACGGATTCGACTATCAACTCTACTCCAAAGCTTGAACTTGTTTTCTTCCTTTAAGAAATGCTTCAAAACTTTAAAAAACTACCTATTTCTCACCAGCTTTGAACAATCTCATAGATTTCAAAGATACCTATTGCATTTTAGCTGTCAACAGACTAATCGTTCTTCACAGTGACCTTGCAGGCATTAAAATTTTCATAATAATAATAGCAATTAAAACATTCTGAAAATTTTCATAATAGTATTACTGGCAACAATTAAAACAATCAGACAACAAATAACAATTAGTTTATAAAGCCTTTAGGATAGCTGGTTGTAGCAGCAGAAATTATTATGAAGTTAATGCAAAGTTTTACAATTCGCACTGTACAAATCTTCGTTTACTTATCGCAGCAACTTGAAGCAATTGAGACAGACGTTGTATTTTAACCCACAAAACATAATGAGGAAATTACTAAACTGCATGCCAATTAATAACTGTATAAAGCTGTATGAATTCGACCACAGTGTTGCAATTATTTCTACCCTACTCTAAGTTTAAAAAATAGTTATAGGTATATTTACCAGTAGTGATAATCAGCAGCTTATCAAATGAGCCTTTACTTTGTCTATATAGCTTTACGATGCATATTCAAGCCATTCAGAACATAAAACAGGAAATACTGCCCTATTGTCGTAGTGCAAGTTGAATGTAAATGTAATAACAATCCCTACACCCTCACCAGTGAGGAATACTGTTGATCAACATAAGGAAGAAAAGAGCAAATACAACGTCTGTCGAACCCTTCAACTGTGCGGCACATAGGCCCTACTGAATTGCAATGTTCAGACACCTTAGAATTCAAACTAAAAATTTTACCTGCTCAATCTGTGCTTTAAGTTCCGTCTGGGAAGATGTTAGGACCTGCTTAGAAGCAGTGTCCTGGGCAGATAATCTCTCTTTCAACATCTGAATCTGTTGCGTCTGCTCTTCAACTGTCATCTCCAGCTAAACAGATCCGTCCGCATACACAAACCAATCAACACATTCTTACAACAGATACAAAGTTTCTACTCATTCACATAATGTTATGCACTGGTGTAAACGTGTCCAAAATATTGGAGGGGGTGCATTTGGTCATTCATTCAACACTTGTTGCATTGGGTGTACAGTCCATCTCAATTATTGGGGGACGTGCCCCGGCTGCCCCCCAGAGTCTACGCCTATGATGTTATGTATTACACAAATCTGCATGGTGCCTCTATTACGATGTATGTCTAGATCAATGGTTCCCAGCCTGTTTCAGAGCAAGGCATCCTTACTAAACGCCATTCAGTCAACAGCACCTAGCTTTCATTTAATTTATTTTCTTCCAGTTAGTTCTTTATTTTAATAACAAGCAACATTCCTTGTATTCAACCACAGTGTTGCAATTACTTCTACACTATTCTAAGTTTAAAAAAATAGTCATAGGTCTATATCAGTAGTGATAATCAGTAGTTTATCAAACGTTTTTACACAAAAATATATTATAATTGAGCCATGACACCCCTAGAGCTGATCCACATCACCCTTGGGTGCCGTAGCACCCAGGTTGGGTACCAGTGGTATAGACATTTAATATGGTGCTTTTCAGTACCTCTCAAAAGCCCTGCCTAAGTCAGTCAAAGTAGTCCAAAGTTCATTAAGAACAAACAGTTTATAGGCAAGCAAGCAATGCTCAGATGACTATAGAGTCATCACTTGTGGACTCCTGCACAAATGCAGCACCTAACCAAAGATTTCCCGCCAGAGTTGACGGTTGACACCATGGAGTTCAGAAATCCTGGTCTGCATTGAACTGAAGCTGAGAAATGATTAAAGCCAATAAAGATGTCTAACTCAGTAGTGCTTTTTATTCAGCCTTGGTAGATGAAAGTAATCTTCATTTTGAAAGCAGTTCTGGCAATCAAAATACATACACATAATAAATAATTGATTACATCACTTTTTCTAGAGACAGGAAGCATACCTGGTTAATAACTTGTATACAGAAATTTAACATATGGGATTCTTTTCAATTATTTGTGGTAATAGACATACAGAATATACAGTTCAATGTAAACAAGCTTTTGATTTAAGACTTGAGCTCATTGTCAGACTCCAGGTGATCAAGCTAAAATGCAGCTGGACCAAAACCTGATGTATCCTGTTAAACAATCACTTAAGCACTTATTGAGCTATGTATATCCTATACATTGCAGATCCTTTAACATGTCGGTCTTGTGAGCCAAAGGGTTAATGTACACAAGTAAAGCATATCATGGATAAATGAAGCAAAACTTCATTTCTTACCAATCCTAAAAAACTCTTACTGTGCAGAAGATATGTCCTCACTGTTGTGAATCTACATATAATTAGAAGATTGGGTAGAGTTTCACCAAATGACGTGAGATAAGGCGCAACAGACTTTGCAGAATTCCCATGGCCTTAAACGTCAATGATTATAACTGACACAGGCACATAATTAATCAGCAATTATTTGCTTTCTGAAGCCTGTTCTATATGTTTATTGTTCCCTGCTCAGTTTAGAGCCATTTTTGTGAAGATGTCTCTCAGTTATGTGACGCATTGTGAATTTTTCAGAAGTTTCAGAGAATGGCTCAATGGTTTCAGAGTTCAGCAGAGAAAGCCAAATAAAGCTTTTTTAATCAATAACATGCATGAGAATCTGAAAGTTGTGTCATAATAATAATATCTTCGTTCATTAATTCAAACTGACAAGTATGCAGTAAGATTACATGATATAGTAGTAACAGACGATAACAAGTTTACAGGAGTCGAATTTAACTGTATGGCAGCCATGCAAGGCGCCCATCTGTACTACTGCTCATTTTACAATCGCCACCTAGGGAATGAAGGCTGAGTTAACCTTGTGGGGCTAGCGGGTATCAAACCCGCGTCCTTCTGATCTTTGTGCCAGTGTGTTAACATTCAACAATCTCCCCGCCCCATCATGCATGAGAATCTGAAAGTTGTGTCATGCATAAGAATCTGAAAGTTGTGTCAGCCATAGAAGGGAATTCTGGGTTCTTCTCGAAAACATTTGGCTGGTCATTCCTGATGTAGGGTTGTAGGCAATTCTTTAGGGAAACTCAAAGTCTTTGAGTATTCACAGGTAGATGCCAACATGTTCTACCGAACTCAACACTCCACAATCAAATGATTTACAGCCTCATTGAGTGACTTTAAGTTTGTGCTACATAAACATTTCATTTCCACATTCAATTGCAAGCATGATTATAAATTAACATTGAGAAGTCGCTTACCTGCTTAACTTCTTCCAAATCTGCTAAGCTGAAATCTTGAAACTCCTCCAGCTTCGTCAGGTATCTGTCCCTCTCCACTATGACGCTGGCCAGTCGAGCACTAATCGCCTGATGGTCTTCCTCCATCTGACGCTGTAGGGCGAGTTGCTCGCTTCTATGCTGCCTCAACAACAAGTATCTATGGACAAGGACATTGTAGGCAGCAGGAAGCAGGTCAGGCATTATCTGCTCAGCTGTAAAAATTGCAATGCCTTCGTTAACTGTATTTTGGCTGGAATTGTCGGTTTCTGATGCGCCACCGTCTGACAGTTGACTCCCGCTGTTACTGCCATCTAGTAATTGACTGTCCCTGCTGTGATTATCCCGATGTGGCGATAATTCATCATTACTGTGATGTTCACTCAATTGATCACATTCTTCATTCTCTTGCTCTTGTAAGAAACGTCTATCATCGGCTTGATGATCCGCTAGTGATCGATCAGAACTACATAACTCCGGCGAATGTCCAAAAGTGTCAATTTGCTGCAGCAGTTGTTCAACAACATCATCATCCGCATCTTGTTGGTGAAGCTGATTAGAATAAACGTGGCATTCACTCGAAGGTTCATGACTATAGCCAACTTTGTCCTGTTTGAATTCATCGTTGGAACATTTCTCCTGAGTATTTCTACTAGTTTCACAGTGAATTTCATCAGATAATAGTGTAACTCCTTGTTGTATATTATCACTCTCACCAGCAATGTTATAGTTATTGACTGAAAGGCTAGTGTTAATGAGCAGGTTCTGACACGGATGACTCGGATGACTAGAGTTTTGTAGTTCCTCATCACCCATGTCAGCCCTATGCTCTAGAATTGCACTCGTAGAGACTAGCACAGAAAGGTCCTCAGAAACACTCCCGAACAATTGGCTCTGTTCTTTGGGTTGCGGGATTTTGTCGTTATTAATCTGCTCCAGTTCTTCATTTGCGTCTGTATAGAGTTCTGGAGGTTGTTGCTTGGAATCACAGAAGGAAACAATCATCTGAGCTTCGTTCGCTGTCTGCAGATCCAGCTGACACCCTGTCACTGACATCTGTTCAGCCTGACCACAGGGCAAAACTGCAGGCATTTGCTCATGGCAGGATTGTTGGCATCCAGAGGTCAGGGTAGAATTGTCACCAGAGTCATGATTTAGACTCTCATTGGACACACTCTCACTGACATCCTCACTGCCACCACTGTCAGTAGACTGACACTCCATCATTACGCCAACCTTATGAATGGAAGACTGAAAAATGCATGTACAAATTAAACAATTACAAAAAGAATTGCAAAGAATGTGCTAGACTCAACCATGGATGGATTCACATAAAAACAGGCAAAATTAAAATGCTCAAAACAGCAATATCATTTATCAAGTGTTTAATATATTTTACATTTACAAGTAAAGCAGACAAACATGTCAGATTTAACCATGGAATGTAAAGGTCGGCAGCCAACTGTGCTATAGGTTAAAGTCAAGGTTATGCAATTCCTCAAACACTTTAAAGATGAGCTGCATTGGTTTCCCAGTCGTTTTCAGTACAATCTCATCATTAAAATGTTAAGTAGCCGGGTACCAACCCCAAACGACAGCTCTATGCAAACATGGCAAGTCTAAAGAACAAGCAGTTGATGAACGACATTACATATAATCTGTGTTATGATAAACTCTGACAATGTAACAGCTGAGTGGGGAACATTTTTTTATTCAAAGCCAATTCAGATCGAAAGGCATATATAACAAAGTCTTCAACTCTACCATTTTGCTTATCCATATGCTTCAACCATCCAAAATGAGCCACAGGAAGACCAATATAAAGAGCACTATAAAAGTCAGTTCTCATGCTGAGAAATCCATGGAACAGCATGATTCTAGGAATGAAGTTTGGGAATACATAAGCTATTCCAGCTACAAGGCAGATCCTTTAGCATGAGAATCTTTGGTGCCTAAGGTCAATGTCTGTGTGTTAAGCTGATCTCAAGTAAATAAACCCCATTTTATATTCACTAACTAAATCCTCCAACAGATTATTTGAACACTGGGTGAGGAATTTAATCAGGAAAGTTAATCTCATAGCAACAATAAGCATAGCCTTTTCAAAGTTTACTACGGCCAATTTGGTATCTTCTGATCATGCAAGGTGGTATCGTTAAAGACTGTACAGGTTTTTTAAAGTCTGTTATTTCCACCCAGTAACTGCTTAATGACTGACAAAGATGTCTTGAAATAACGTAATACAGATTGTCAACCTTGAAAGACACATTTTCTGATGTCATTTAATGCAAGACGGCTTATATATACAGGTTAGAAGATTTTAGCAACCCAAAGGCACACCATAAAGGGTATAGAAACAAGGGACCGAATAGACCCACGTACATTATGTGTGCCCATGCAGAAAAAAGTGATGCGATTCAATTTAAATTTGGTAGCAATGTTCAATCATGCCAGCACTGATAAGACTAAATCAAATCAAATCAAATCAATATATATCATTTTTCCAAACACTATATAACCTTTTAACATACACCTGTACGTGTTCAGAGTAATCAATAGATTGGAAACTTTCGCGAAGATAACGAGTAAAAATCCTTGCTGAATCAGAAAACTGTTGTTTGGGAATCAAAATACTGACATTAATATATGCCATTTGCTTTGTAACTGTCGTAAATGACGTGCAACAAAGAAACTGCTTGGAATATATTTTTTCAAAGTCTTCAGTCTTCACCTCCGCTATTTTGCTCACTTCTCTCTCTTGCCCGTCAATATCAGTGCTTCTCTGCTTGCCCTCTTTCTTACAGCAATACTGAAAACCGAATTTTCAAGCTATCCTATCCTAGTTCTGCACCTGCACCATCCCACAACGGGTGCACAGTGAATCCCCGAAACCCAATCTGGACCCCCAAATCAGTTTTCTAAGTTAAACTAAATCATTTGTGAAAATCTAACTTTTCGAAACACTTTTAAAATATAATTTTCAGGATATTGGTCGACAGCCATACAAGTTTTCAGGATTTGAATGTTTGGTAGAAAAATTCTTTTTAAGGAAATTGGCTTCCGGGAGTTCAGGTAAACCTCACGACCACCACCACTAACAATTTCCATCTAACATCATGCTGTTTCCGCAAACAACCTGGCTCTTGCGTACTTGTTTTGATATAGCTCTGGTCAACAAGCCGATCTCCTCAATGCTGCTTTGTGTAAAGTTGAGAAACTCTTAAGATTTATATTTACATTGTACCGTGATTGTTCTTATTCACCAGACTTATCATTATTCAACGACGTCATCTGATTACCTTTGTCTAGTTATACTTAAATCAAGAACTGTTCTTGGCGAACGAACTTTTTCGGTTGCTGGACCTACCTTTTGGAACTCTCTCCCTGTGTCTGTCCGCTTTGTTCAGTCGCTTGTGTAATTTCGTTCTCAACTTAAAACTTAGCTCTTTCAAACTGCTTATCCACCATAGGCTGCCTCTCTGTCTTACGGACTGATCTTTTGGATACTGACCTGATTACGGCTTGGTTTTGGTGTGCTATCGGTCGATGTCTTGTGCATTAGATACCGGCGCAACAGAAGTTACTAATTACATTTACAATTCCTCGGTGTGGGGGATAAACATTTAGCCGACATCTGGCACCTAAACTTTCAACTGCATTAGACTGATAAGCGCTTAAACTTAACGCATGACATTTTAGTATAGAACAAATGGTCTACATAAAGTACCTTAAACTGTTAAAAGTTACATAAAATCCTAGTGACGTTTTACTTTTCTCGTTTAAGGCGATAGAACACACTCAATATTTACAACTCAAACACGGAAGTGGCGTTGAACATTAAACAGTAATCGATAGTTTTATAGCGCTGTTATTTTATACACTTAGCCTACTTCAAACAGAAAAAGAACTGAGATTTTAAAGTGAAAATCAGGAAACTTGTATTAATCACGCTCTTGTGGTTATATCCTACATTGACAAATTACCTGAACATTATTCAGTTCGCAGCTAGGTGGAATGGATTTCCTAAACCGTCTTTGGTTAGTTCGCTCATATCTGTCGCCTCGGAGAGAATCCCGATGGAGGCTTAATTTCAGAGATTTAAATCTCGGGCGAGCATGATCCGTACATGGGCACGTTAAATGTCGTGGTGCCCTTTCAAACGGGCAGCGGTGGTGGATTCCACCCCATCAACTCAGTTAAAATTAGCAGGTTCGAGCATAGGCGTAATTTGTGGGGAGTACGAGGGGTACTCGTACCCCCACTTTTTGGACTGGGGGGTACGGTACCCCCAACATTTTGAACAATGCCAATGAATATTTTATTATTGTGCGTTGCCAGAGATCGCAGTCTCCACCTTGCTGCTTGTATTTAACAAATTGGTACCCCCCACTTTTTAGACCAAAGTTACGCCCCTGGGGTCCAGGCCATGTAATGTAAATCTCCGAAATTTCTCAGCGCCACACAAAAGCCACGTCAGGAGACCAGCTTATTCACCATATGGTAGGCCTACATACAAAAAAGTGTAGGGCCTACGTACATTTACATTTTATATTATCCTCTGTCAATAATTATGGCCATCAGCCCTTGCCCTCTCTCCTGAAGCAATTCGCTAAAGCCCGAATATTGAACCGTACGTCGAGCGATCCAATCTAGATCTTGGTTCCGATTCTGCACATCCATGATCACGATCACCAACGACTTCTGCCAGCATGTCCATGCATGGACTAGTACCCGGAGTCAGTCGTTAAGGAGTTAGCGACTGACTTGAACAGTTAGCGACTGACTTAGCGACTCAGTCGACTAAGTGGCATGCTTATCGACTGACTAAGTCGCTTACATTTATCGACTGACTTAGCGACTTGCTATCGACTTCTCAGGTATTCAGGTATGTCTACTGGACATACCTGATTACCCAGCAATATAATGCACTTTACCGCATACTCTACTGTATACTGACCGTGCTATCATTTCCGTGGGCATTAGATGGGACCCATATGGGCTCTATAGTATGCGGGTCCGATATGGGAATATAGGTTCTACATGGGCGCCGCTCTATGTGGGTATGCTGACGGGGGGGGGGGAAGACCAATGACTGTGAAATGTTAGGGCTAATGTGAATTCATGAAAGGTGACAGACGCATTGGAGTGTTTATAAAAGGAATAAAGCATACGACTTTGTCCAAGGCTGCATTGCAGTGCTTGTTCAGCCTGCAATCCACTCAGTGTTGATAAATCATGTTAGCGATTAGCAGCAGTTGAAAAATGTAACAAGTCCATTACAAGTTCGCGGCAGATAACTGGATAAACATAAAACCTAACAGCAGTGTTGGTATAAGTTAACTCAGATGAGTTAACTTATAGGCCTACCCAACACTGGGCCCTGCTGCTAATGTCTTCGTCAAATCGAACTCGGAAACCGCGATTACAACAAGTAAAATATTAGTGAACGAAGTCGCTAGCAGTTGATAGCTTAGCGACTGGTTTCGACTTGAGGGCTTAACGGCGGCGGCGGATTGCGGCGGCGCCGGGGACTAGCATGGACACAGGGACGTAACTTTGGTCTATAAAGTGGGGGCACCAATTTCTTACATACACGAAGCAAGGCGGAGACTGCGGTCTCTGGGAAGGCACAATAATAAAATATTGATTGGCATTGTTCAAAAAGTTGGGGGTACGGTACCCCCAGTTCAAAAAGTAGGGGGCACGGGTACGGGGTACCCCTCGTACCACCACAAATTACTTCTATGCATGGGCATAAGACGGAACCCATAATTATGAGCTTATATCCGGGGTCCATAAATTATGGGAATAGGCCTATAATTATAGTTACAATTATATTGAATTTGTGTAGACTCAGATCTCAGATCTCGAGTTTGCGATTAGGCCTACGACTATTATGCACCTTCGTGGTTAATAGGCCTACACGCATATAGCATGCTATTAATAAGCACGTATTCGTATAATGTATTCGTAATCTCCAAAATTTCTAAAGCGCCACTTGAAGTTAAGCGTAGGGCATACCCCGTGATCGATCGAGTCATTCGATCAAGTCGATCGAAACTCGGCCAAGTCGAGTCGGTCGAAAAATCTTCGACTCGATCGACTTGCAAGTCGAGTCGATCATATGTTTTGACAAGTCGAGTCGATCGTTGTTTCCTCGACTCGACTCGACTATGAAATATTTTCTTACTATTTTTGCGGTTACTTCACAAAATGACCCACATGATGTGATGACGTACGTAATGCTATGTAAACGCACAGCTATCGTATTAGGCCTAACCTGATTTGAAGTTCAGTGCAAATTATGAGCCTTTTGGTGATTTCGTATAGTGGAAGCTGCAGATACTTTTTTCACAGTTTAACGGTGAAAATGGAAAGATTAAGATGCGTTAAAAATACGCTAGTTTCAGGAAATTTCAGCCCTGTTTAGTCAATAACGACGATCTCAAAACGTTCGAATGTCTGTATGTTAGGACAGGACTGAATGCTTCGATTTGGCCAAGAGCAGTGGCTCGGAAAGTGTTTAAAAGTTGCGTGAGCTAACCTCAGCCAATTAAGTAGGCTACACACCTAAGATGGATAGAATTATACATTATATCCGATATAACAAATAAGAATATTTTGTCATATTTTAAAATCGGTAGAAAAGTTTATTATACTTGGCCTACATATAATATTTATGAAATGAAAGGCGTCTATAGCACAATAACTCCTTTAGCAAGCATCAAATAGGGCCTACAAAGCGCCAGCCAAAAGTTGTGTGAGCATGCTTCTGCCTCGGCGCTACAGAGCCAAAATTTGTGTGAGCATTGGAACCTTTGGCGTCATTGCTCCCGGGCCCCTGCATGGCCAAGAGATACAGTCCAAGTCGACAAAGTCGACGAAGTCGATCGTTTATTTGCCAAGTCGATCGAGTCGACGAGAGGTCGACTAGTCGACAAAGTCGATCGTCGGCCGAGCCAAGTCGATCGTAGCAGTTCGACTCGATCGATCACGGGGTATAGTAGGGCACCTAGGCCTATAGCTATAGCTGCTTAACCTCGAGCGCTATATATGTCGTGTCAGAGGGTTTCCAGAAGAAAGATCTGAGTCCGGTTGCCAGAGATCAGAGAGCGGAAGAGAGAAAGTAGTAGGGCCTACTCAGTTGTTTTATATTACGCGGCTTTACGCCTTTTGTTAAGTTTAATATTTAAAAAAATATTAGTCAACCTGAAAGTTAGCATTCCGCGCACTTGTACAGCTATTACTTGTGGCAATGTAGGCCCTAAGCTAAAAAAGCTTATAAGCTATCACTTTAGAATTCCAAGAGAAAATATTCAGTGGGCACAGAAGTGAAAAAGTTTGGGTTTTTGGGTTTACAAAACAAAAAACAGAAAACCACACAATTTTGTTTTAGTTTTTGTTTAAAAATTTTTTATTCTTGTAGAAGTTATTTTAATAACAATGATTTAACGATTTTTAATTTCGGAAATCGCAACTAAATTAAATCGAGTTGGACCTCTTATTCATGCCATTTTAAAAAAATGATTTTTATGTTCGGAAATCTGAAAATCTTAAAACATAACGCAGAAACAACAAAAAACCATAAAACCAAAACAGCAACAAAATATCTTTAAAAACGAATACCAACTTTTCATCTTAAAAAAACTTGTTTTTTTACATCTCTGAGTGGGCATACTACCCGCAGAACGACCAGAATGCGACGTGCGCCTTAACTACGTAGTTTTGTCGTTTTTGCAGAGCCGTATATATACGGCTCTGATATAATAGGTCGTTGGTTATTAGGCCATAGTAGGCATTTGCAACATCTCATTGGCTGGTTCCGTATTGATGAATATTCATAACTACGTCACTGCAACTTTGTATTCATTGAATTGTAAAATATCGAGATTTGCGCTTGAATAGCAGTCGCGGGAAGTAGTCACTCGCAAGTGCTCAGTCAAGTGGAAATCAATAGGAAGATACTGATAATCTGTTCCAGGTCTACCCAAGGGTTTGGCAGGTTGAGTCAGACGATTACGCTGTCTCTCACATTTTAGTAAGTTTAGAATTGGAGGCGCGACAGAGGTTTTGGGAAGAGGGTGAATCAAGACACAGTTTTGTAATTACTTATACTGTGATCAAGATAGGATTCGTGGAGTTGTAAGTCAAAGACCGGGTGGACTCAGTGGAGATTGTGACAAGTGTAGCTTGCATTCCTTGTTTTGAGTGTAAGTTACAGCGAAGATGGCGAACAGCGGTTATTTGAACGAGTTGCCGTTTGATAATGAATTTATTGTAAACAATGACGAAAGAATTGAAATAAGAAATAAACTGAAGTGTGCTGAAGATGTTGACGCATGGCTGAGTTCGTACAAGCAAATGACAGGGACACATTGGAGCGTTCGAAACACTTACCCACGGCTACAAAGACTACACTTCCGCAAAGACTATGTCTGTCATCACTCTGGATTCCATAAGGTAACTAAGCCTTGAACCATGTACGTGTGCTTTATTGTCAGAATAGGCCTACATCTAGCTGCTAACATGCAATTAGGCTATGCATTTCTTGCTTGACATGCGCGGACAGAATATGAACTGCTGAAATGGAAGACCGTTTACCAGATAATAAATATTAGGTTAACGTTGGCAACAGGGATCGGTTGGAACATTGGTTGGAACTTCAGAACATCGATGGCGCAGGGTCGCTACGCAGTGGCTTGACGTAGATTCAAACCTACGACCCTCCGGTTACAAGGCACAGAAAATACCGCTCCCCCACCACGTCACCACTTGTGTACTTGCATTTTTGGTTAGTATGTAGACCAACTTTAGCCTCTGTCTAACGTTTTAGTATCAACATGGATAGGTCAGTATGCTTGTGCTTACTGTGCTGTAGGAGACTGCTAGTGGTGGTTACAACAAGAGGGGCAAGTCGAAGAACTTTCAATGCCCTGTAAGGATGTCAATCTTCATTCTGCTATGGACCAGCGGAGACATGTACGCAAAGGTAATAATCCTATAGGGCCTATGCCTTTTCTTTAAGACTAAACACTGGATCAAGCTTGATAGCCTTTACTGTGGCCTATTTTTTTTATTAACAGCCGGACATTGGAGCAGTTGATTGCAAGCATTATACATGTAATTTATTGGCCTGTAATTAGTGCATATGATGAGATTCGGTGGCTGGATGTTGAAAGTATGAATGAAATGATGTTTTAGAAAGGATTGTTGGGCAAGATAATCATCATCGGTCAGCACAATCACTCGACAAGCAATGCTGAAGCTCTGTCTCTACTGCCTGCACCCGACAGCCTAAGATCGATATTTGAAGGTAAGGCAGTCTTGTGCAGTAATCATACAGTGCTGGTACTGGTAGGCATTAAGAATGGTACTGTTGTCATTATCTTTGTATTGCATAGTTGAAACAGGGACAAAAGCTGGAAAATGGCAAGAAATGGTGCTGTCTGATGGACTACAAGTATTGTATAAACTGCACCCCTCGCTATGACAAGGGATTTGGGATACATCAGCCTTCGCATTATGGGGAGCGCCACAGTATACTGAAATGGTAGTTTGCTACCATCTACGTGTGGATGTAGCTGTGTATTTGCATGTTGTAGTGGGCTAATGACAGTAAGAATCTGCTCTGGTCATGAAAATTGAGTCCACAACATTCTCATGCATAAGTCACTGAACTTGTAAAGGTGGCCACAAAATTCTCCTCAATTCTAAATTGCATTTTGGAATGGAAGCAATTTTTTAATATACATCTATATTGTTGATAACTTTGTATTCTGTATTTTGATTTTTCGCTTTCAGAGGCCATGAACTCCCAGATAATATTATGCATATGGAATTCTGTAGCTAAATCTATGCAGGATTTTAGATTCATAAAGTACATACAACATCTTAAAATAAGTTTTTCTTTAGAAAAAGCATACAATAAATACATTTAGCATTATTTGGATATATGTTTCAAGCAGGTAAACTAGTCTAGTTTCTTATTATTATTAATATTCTTTAATTGAGAAAGAAACAAAAGCAAACCGCACACTGGTGAACAAACTATAGGTGACAATAATTTCTTGCTGTAGTAGCTAGCTGATTAGCTGAATAAGCTGATACAGCACTGCATTTATTTTAGGGTACTTCTGTGATGGCTACGGTATCAGTGAAGCAATGCGGCGCCATGCACACAAGATGGAGCGAGCTGGGTGTACCGAGACCGATCTGGCAGACGCTACAAAGAACCCGAAGTATAGAACAGTCAGTCACTGGAATAGACAATGGCGTGCCAAACGTCACAAACTTCATACTGCAAACAACCAACTGTCACTCTCAAATCAGTCTTCCTCAGGTGAGCATTGTGAGCCTGCACCACAGTCACACGAGTCAATGGACCACCAAATGTCTGACGAGTCCACCGCTGCTGTCACCTTGCCTCCTGTGACAGATGATAGGACCATTCTAAAGAAATCTGTGCTGGACGCCATGGAGCACCTTGACAATCAGTTTGGTTCCTCGACTGCTGGTTGGACTCTACTTCTTACAAGGCTTAACAACGTGCGAACTCGCACCCAGTGGGAAACATTCCTTCACTCATTTGGGGGTGGAGTTCCTCATTGGCATCGCCATCGTGCTGCCATCCGTGTCCAACAGACATCCCTACCCCTTGGTGGGCCTGCGATTACCCGTGCTAGCAAGCATATTGCCAATAGACGCCCGTCGCCGAGTGACGCTCTGCACCATAAGGCCAAGTGACCTCAAAGTGTGAACTACAACATAGTACAGTCAGCCAAATGCTAAATCACATACTGTGTAACAATTGCCATGCACTTTCCTACGGGCTTGTAGTCCTGTACCTTGCATGAGACCTGGCATGTAACTGAAATTATAGGTTTAGTTTGTGGAAGCCGATTTCTCAACATTTATTCTTTAGGCCAATGACCTTGAAAATAGAACCAAAAATTGTTATTGAAGATAATGTTCAGGTCATATTGTTATTTTAATTTGCATACTGAAAACTGCACAACAAACATAACCTGATTAATCATATTTAATGAACAGGTATGTCAAAAGGTAACTGGATTCTTCATCATCGTTACAAATTATACCCTTTAATACAAGCACTTCATTTTTGGTGCCACTTACAGCCATGTATAACATTAATTAGCGTGAACACACCTGCACAAATAATGTTTTAAGTTGTACTTTTTACCGCTTTCAAATATAGTTCACTAAACTCAAAATTTACAGAGTTTCTGTCGATATAATTACACATGAAGTATTTGCTACTAGGGAGGGTTTGGTAATTATTAGACAGCCTGTTTAAATTCTTGCCTTTGTTGGCTATTACTCCAGCTCCACTTACAGGTTGTGTTTTGAAAACAAGTATTATGTTCTAGCAATGTTTGCTGTAACTTGTTGAATTAGGATGCTTGTGTTTGACCACTAGTGAAATAAATACGGGTACATTCATTGCAATTTGTGCTTATTTAAACACTGGTATTCATCTTTGATAGACATTGTTCATGAATATTCATTAGTAATGGACCGACCAATGAGACGGTGCAAATGAATGGTATGGACTGAATTTGTATATACAATGGGAATACGTGCCTCGCATATCTCCTTTGGTTAGAGCATTACATCATGGTAGCCCTCCTCGTGCACAAAGGTGCCGTGTTCATTTTGTACAGGCCTGATAAATTGGCTTTCATGTGACATTACCAAATAGCTGATCCACAGCCAGACAATAATCAGAAAATTGCTTGGAAAAAGACTCTACTCTTCTATCAAATTAACATTTTGTGTTGGAAGGTAAAGCAAATTTGACATGGCAGCCGTAACACTATTGTGTCCAAGATCATTATACTTTGCGTGATAGTACAGGGACTGGGTGACCAAGTTAGATGTATGGCTGTATGCTACAAGCAGCACTCCCCTAGAGCAAACGCAAATTTAATTTGGTAAAGTATTTGTTTCGTTTGCTCGAATCGTCAGTTGATCAAGTTCACTAATTTTAATTATACAAGTACCAGTATTATCTCGCCCAGCAATGAAATAGAAATATTTAGTTACTATTAGAAATGATATCTATTCTTATTTTTCTTACACTAAGAAGGTTTGTTTCCTTCGATAAAAAATAAAAATTTCTAGGCATCACTAAAAAATGACCTCTACAATGGGTAATCTCCATCAAGATCTGGTTAGATAAGTGTTGCAGAAGGTGACCGCATAACAGCATTGGAAATCAATTGCAAGTCGCTGGAGAAGAGGTCTATTAATGGACCCTGGGTCTGCCAACATACAGATAGTGTCACTGCACTCGACATAATTATAACTTGTTTATCAGAAAACCTGCTTGTGCTCACAAATGTGCGATATTGTTACGGATAAATTGTAGAAGTTGCACATCATGTTCTGTTTCAATTATAACTCCAGCAAGATGGCACTACTTTTATAAAATTGTTCTTCTATGAATCAAATTTTGGCTAAATAAATTACAATTACTAAATGAAACCAAGAGCAGGGAACACAAAGTGGTAACATTTATACACTTGAATACATGTACATTGTACAACAGAAGACACAGATTCCAAACTTACAACTACTATCCATTTAACCATTGAAGCCATTACAAAGTCAACTAATTTACAAGGTTAAACAATTGTTCATAATCAAACGCACTAACATGCAGCACTGAGTTCAGTTCACAATTGGCATATAACAAATCAACCGTGAAATTACTTCTCCGTAGATACACAGAGACATCAACATAAGCAACAATTTCTACTTGCATGCTAAGTACGTAAGTACGTAATGATATATTTGGCCACAGTTGTTTGTTTAATGGTGGGATTACTTTTGTGGGTTTTGATTGACCAGGTACTGCTAAATACAATATAGCAGTTCAATGAACTATGAACACAACATGCTGTTCAGAGATGAACAAAGATGAGAGGAGAAAGGAGGAGGGAAATACAGCAGAGAAAAACAAGATTCTATCACTGACATAGGAAGATCAAGGAATTTAAATGAAACCCAAGAGGAACCATGCAATGGTCAACTGCTATTTACTTAACCTAAAGGAAGGCAGCACGTACTTTTATTCCCGTTCAACATCCAATCAAGTAGAAACATGATGCAATCGATTTATAGCTGAATTTGCTGAAGAATTTTCCTATGGTAATTGGTGCAACATAAATCTGAAATCCCTATGAATGAACATTCTTTCTGCCATGATATAGAGACTCGAACCTGGAATCTCACAGCAGCATGCTAATTACAATATTGTAATTGTAAAAGAACAGTTGTACAGCTTCTCACACACACTTTGCAGCATTATCATGTCACCAAATCTTCAGCAGTCTTGACAGACTTCAAAACTAAAACTTTCTATACAAATGCCCATGACTGGCCATGAAAATCGGCTATATAAACACAACATACACTTAACCAATTTATTTATAATAAATACAATTTTAAATGTGGTTCTTCACAGATGGATGTCACAACATGAACAAACATTACTGTCAAATGTCAGAGTAATCATGCAGTTGATAATTTCTGCAGCATACTGAAATCTTACATAAAGTACCTAAATAGCAATGTCAGACAAAAGCTAGATAAATGCAGTACAGCAGTATGCACATAAATTCATGGCACTCTGGGCACACTCCATCAATGGCACAGTACACCAGGTTAATAACTATAAGGGAATACAGGACACATCAGAGTGTATTAAGCCAATTGTTGCAGAAATGTGGATTTTACCCTATGACTAAGAGACATACCCATGATCATTTTGTTTCAATAATATAGGGGAGTCTACATTTTCATGCAAACTCCTCCATCACAAGTCAAATGATATGCAGGTGGAATAATAAAATAATTAAGACAGAAATCTGAAGATAACAATTAGCCATATGTGTGGAGCAAAAGTGACAGAAAAAAAGAGAAATGACTATGTCAGCCAGATACACTGACAAAATGGCTTAACTTGGCAAAGAAATGCACTGTGACTTATGTAGAGGGTAAGAGATCCAAAATGCAGGCAAAAACACACCAAAGCAAGTCATGGCAACACAATAAAGATCCTGGACACAAGTCAGGGTCATGATAACGTGATACATCTATGGTCACATCTCCAATTCAAGTATACCTGTGAAAAAGCAATAAAGCTGGACTACCTGTGCCGTGTTCCGTGTTCTTTGTCATATGACTGTTTACATTATTTAAATTGGTTAATGTAAGCTGAGACTTGTCCGAATGATGTCAAGCTGCTTTGTAAACAATATAAGCTGCTGTCATGTACTGTGCAAGAGACACCTTTCAAGATCTAGCCAGCCACATCGTTTTCAACAGCTCATTGAATGAAGCAGTACTTTAGATGTCTTATAAACCAAAGTGCATAAAATGTACATTATTTGGGAATGCAATATTGTAAAATTATAAATCAAACGTATGTCAGAATGTCATTAGAACTTTAGGATTGTACATAAGCATAATATTAAGCAAATCATGAAAAGTTTTCCTCTGTGGTTTACCGGTAAATCTATTTAAATCTTGATACTACTCAAATTAGAAACCATTAAAACAGAGGTCAATATGAAAGATGTAAATAAACTAATGTGGTGCACATATCAGATAAGATCTGGTCATCTAGTGTAAACATACACCAAGAACAGAGCAAGCAGTGCTGATCCCTAGAGCTGTTCTGATTTTCCATTGTATTTCAAAGTCTATCGGACTGCTTTCATAAGGGCAGTTAGAATAAAGACATCATCTATCAGCATTTTCTTCTCAAAGAATCAAACAAATAAAAACAGATGAAGGTAATCTTAACAACGGTAACTTAAGACGTGCAATCAGGTCATTGCAAAACTTAAGTCCCACTATATTAAGTTTTTCTTTTTAAAAAAACCTTGTATGTGTCACAGAATTGTGCATAAGACCTTATATCACAAAATATTCCAAAATCATCAAAATCGCTGAGAAACATATATGAAATTGTTTGAAAATATGAATTTTCAGTAAGCTTCTCCAGCATCACAACACGGATGCCTCATTAAAATGTGATCATCCAAAGGAATTGCTGCTGCAAGTACAAAATAACTTTTCTTCTTCATGATTGTTTACTTATTTATATATACATTGGCTCTTTTAGATTACATATGCACGTTTGGGGCTTGAAAAAGATGCCACGCATATCTTAAAATAATTTGAATATATTCCTACATTGTGCATACACCGCGACAAAACCTATTTATTCCAGAAAGCATAACTTCCATAGACATAGCTTCCATAGACTGGTTCCCTGTTTTAATTGATCGCTCTTCTCAGCTTTTGACTGGATTGGCCTCAACGCATAACTTACCTAGTGGTTACAATGGTCGATGACTGGAGGCACTATGGAGGTTTCAAGTTGACCTTAGAAGCCATAAATATATATAGACACACGTGTAATCCAATAATAATACTTGGTATGTGTCTTGAAAGTTCTCACTGATGAAAACCCAGGTCATCACAACAAAACCACCACTTGATTAACAAATGGAACAGCACAGCATGAGGTACTTCATAAACTTGCAGCAACCTTGAATTATTACTCTAAAACTAAACAGAAATGTGACTTGCTCTGGCAAAAGGAGGCAAAGTCGCCAATAATAAAACAAGAGAAATTAGCCAAAACACCAATCAGATGTAAATTTTTCAATTATCGGCTTTTTGCATATATCAATAAATAAGATCTCATATTATATGAAAAAAATATTGATTTAATAATATTTCACCTATTTCATGAGAAATTTAATAAGTTTTTGTGATTGGTAAAAATTATCCGAGAATTAAAAATTTGGGGGGGGGACCAGTTTCAAGAGTATTTTGCAGCCTTCATCCTGTTAGGAATACCATGTTTAATACTTCATTGGAAAGTTTATGCATTCAGCTTGGTAAAATAGCCTCATTTGGCATGTTTCCCATAGTGACTTCCATAAGTTTAAGGTTAAAAACAATGAAACTTTGCAATTTATGTTTAATTTGTATTAAGATAATAAACTTTGTTTTAATAAACTAAGTTTTTCTCGAAATTGTACTTCGAAGTAGCAAACAATTCTAAACTTCATTTCTCTGGAACCAATAAAGATAGATTAATAATTTTTTCAACATTTTAAACAGGAAATATTATTTATCATTTTTAGTCCAAAATATACAAAACTAAATTTTTGAAAACAGCCTCCTTTTGCCACAGCAGTTCACAAATTGTCTACCTTCAGAATGCCAAGAACAGGTACCATGAAACACTCACGGTTTTGCACATAAGATTTTAACTTAACCCAGTCGACTTTGTATACACTCAATTTAATCCCACAGAATCAAATTGTAACAAGTTAAAAGTGATCCCAGATATAAAAGTAAACATCCATAAACTTCGGTGATCGCAACAAGTCAGTTACCACCAGTGAAATATCTTTATTTAGATCATGTCGGAGATGTTGCCGTCAAACTGCCTATTGGAACATATATGTGTGTATATATATGTATGTGTATACTGTATATAATATATATATATACGCCTCTGAGTAGTTCTGTTGAAGGGGCGCTATATAAATCGTCGAATGAATGAATGAATATATATATATATATCCAGACACTTACATAACACCTTTAGCACTTTAACGACAAGCTCCATTGGTTTCCCAGTCACTTTTAGTACACTCTCGTTGTTAAAGTGTTTGCCTCTCAAAAGGTACTATACTGAAATACTTGTATCTATGTACAGAAACTTACTTAAAAGTCACTTTCCTTGGTCACTAAGAACACATGAAGCAGTTTCCGCTTTACATAAAAATTAACAGTCATCTATTATTGCATTTTACAATTTTCAACCATTTGTCATCTGAAGATTTCATGACAACCAGAGATTATGAACTTAGTCCGTGAGATACATTGCAGACTCGTCCTACTTAGTAAGAAGGGTGGATACTCGTACACGGCCATCAACAGAAGCGGTCAAGCACAGCTTATAGTGGACAGACGTTGACCAGTCAACACAAATGACCGGTGCCTTGTGGCCTTCGAGATTCAACGTACGCACAAGACCAAGTTCCTTGTCCAACTGAAAACAAGTACCAAACCATGCTGTAATTTAATCTATCTCAAAATGTCAGCAGCCATGTTGGTTGTTGGCAGCTGTCTCTGTTGTGTTTGAAAGACTCATTCATTCATTCAGAAATTATATTATTACATTATATTATAATAATATAACCTGTACAAGTATATCAGATCTGACAGTCGATCATTGGCTGCAGCCCAGGAGGGAGTGGCGAGTTGTGTGTCTAACTGTGTGTCGGTCTAGCAGCCAAGTGGGTAGTAGCAGGTTTCAGAACTATATCTGAATTATATAAATTGCACTCCTCTGCATTACATTTATACGAACAGTCAGATATACTGCCCTAGACAGATAGATAACTGCCCTTGCCCTAGATATACCAGTATATCTGACTGTGTTCGTATAAATGTAATAGTGCAATTTATATAATTCTGCCCGAAGATCATCTCACGGTGATAGGTCAAGGCAAAGTACATAACTTCAAAAGTCTTGATTTGTTTCCTTGCTTATGTGGAACATAGTAGCCAATTCAATAGAGCACTTGCCTTGCAATGCAGAGAGTATAAGTTTTGAGCATCCTCTGAGACAGTTACTTTTAAGGACTTTGACCAAGTCCTTCACTCACAATTACTATTTTATTTGGGGAGGGGAGATAGAGTAATGGTAACACTCATGGCCAGGACAGCAGCAGTACACGGTTCGATTCCCGCAACCCCCTCGAGCGGGCGCCTTGCATGGCTGCCATAACGTTGTGTTTAGTTAAGATACTGAAAATTGTACTGTCATGTTTCAATGTAATCTTACTGCATTTGTCGGTTTCAATTAATAAAGAAAAGATCATTATTATTATTAATTGCTCAGCACCATCAATTGATGCTTGGTCATTAGATAGTGGCACTTCATAGATACATAATAATAATAATAGTAATAATAATAATAATACCTTGTATATGACTCCTCCTCTTGAAGAGCACGTAAGCATGTGATTACCATCCGTGTCTAGGGCAAACAGTTTTCCTCTTGGAGACTGCATAAGGTCAGGCTTCTGGCTGTTGGCACCAGGTGTCATGAAGGGTCCACTGGCTCCAGCATGCACAGTTAGGTCAGCCAATTTGCGCCCTGTCTTGTTGATGCTCCACTGAATCAGCTGCACAATGAGAATGAAGCAGAACACAATAAACTAAAAACTATGCTTAACATAAGTAAACTTTAACTTTACACTTGTAAAACAATCTACTTTCACCCATAAGATTAGTGCATATGCCTTGCTTTTTTCATCTGTCTTTCAATGTGAAGTTGTTGGGCCTAGAGGTAATAATTTGGCTGCTAGATCTAATGCATTGGCAGAGTACTGCAGAATAAATTAAACTTTTGGTTTCCTCTAACACAAATCCTATAAAAATTACTTGTTTGTGTACTTTACTTATTTGTGTAACATGAGCTTAAACTAAAATATATATAACACAAATTATATACCAGAATATAGGTGAACTATTGAACTGTTTCATGACCAGAGGCACACAAGATATTTATGATGGATGTCATTCCAATCAAGGCTAACATTGTGGCAACAAGTGAAAATGTTGCCAACATACGCAGGAACTTATGCAAATTTAAATAGTTTATATAATTCCAAGAAGTAACCTTTCCATCGCTGCCAATGCTGTAGCAGCAATTTTCATCGTCACTGAACAACGTTGTATAAACTTCTCCAACATGCGCTGGCCACTGGCCGATCGTATCACCTGATTTAGTATCTGCATGACAAAAAAGATATGACGAAGCAACTAATGATTAACACAAGCAAGCAAAGAAACCTCATCTTTCTACAGCCAAGTTTCACTCGCACAACAAATAACTATACAGCAGAGTTAATAACAAAACATATTGCATGTAGCATCATTTAGAAACTACTGAGTATGTGTTCATGGCTTTCAAGTAGATGGACCTTTATATACACTCAAAATCTAGCTTGTCATCTCATTCACCTCAACTCATCTACCAGTATTCTGCCAATCTGTCTCTTTTATACACACCCAACAGGCATAGGCATAAACACTGCTGTGCCGAAACAACTGGCAACTTGCTACAGCACTTTTCTTCTGATAGCATTGACTTTAAGCTAGAAATACTATCAGTGGCCAGCACCTCATATACAGAGCAACTCTAAGTGACTGGCTGTCTGGCCAGGTGACAGAATGGCTGGTGGCTGACTGGTTTACTGACCATAGAGTCTGACGATGCCGTCTGCAGCACCGGTCAGCAGCAGCTGACCATTGTGGTTATAGGACATACAGTTGACTGCAATAGGACCAGGTGCTAACTGTAGATGGCGCTAGTTAGAACAAAACAACACAATGACAAATTAAGACTCCAATCAACAGTACTTTCTTGGTTTATAAAATCTGACTGATACAGAGATTAATTAAAATTTGAACCACTCAACCCAAAAATTCCAACAAAGCAGGAATCAGTTCTAGGATGAAGCAAAGACCAGGAATTACTACCTCAATCAACAAGTTCAGGTAAATCACGACAATACACAAAAAAGAGTGGCTTAATACAATTAAGCAAATCAAAGACTGAATGACTGAATAAAACACACGAATCAGGTAACACAGTAACGTGAATAATTACCATTTTCCACGATCCCTTATGTTACTCGTCTTTCTAAAAACAGTAACTGGTTTTATATGAGTTCACATCATATTTTCTATTGTCTAAGTAACACCCAGGGGCACTGCAACATGAAATTCGATGGGATTCATACCCAAAAACTAAACAAATTAAAGCAGATCAACTGACTGCATTTCTTTTCAACACCTGTGTATGTAATAGAATGTCAACACCCGAGCATCTTGTTGAATGCCCCATGACAACAAATGAGAGACAAGTTGATGCAACTAAATGGACAATAAAAGCAAGTAAAGATGCCTTGTCTTTCTACAGCCAAGTTTCACTTCCATCACATACAACTTTACAGCAGTGTTAACAGTAATGCAGTACAATGCATCACACAGCCTCTCCAAAGATGCTGTGCGTATATTTGTTTATTAGGCAAAAACTGGTTAGCATACCACAGCCAGGAACAAGAGAATAGGTAATATAAATAATAATAATAATAATAATAATAATAATAATAATAATAATAATAATAAAGGTTATGGGTTATTTGTACATGGCTTTCAAGGTGATATGGACCTTTACAGTTTCTAAGTTCATACTTCAGCTAGTCATCTCATTCACCTCATCTCATGTACAAATGAATAGTAACTGTTTAAGCATCAAATGGCTTACCTCTAATTTCATTGTTTTAAGGTCCCAAATTGACAATCGACCAACTCTTGGAGAATGGTGATCTACTGCAGGGGTATTACCTCGAAGCCTACCAACTGCTGAGGTAGCGAATAGGCTATTCACTGGATGAGTGGCAAAACCTACAATTCTACCAGAGCAAACCATGTGCCATTCAATTAACATTACCTACACTTTGCCAGTTTACCAGAGTATAACACTTCACTTATATTACAACAACCAAAGAGTTCAATGCAGCTTTTGTAAAATATTACTGATAAAGTTTCATCCTTGAGGAACCTTGTTATACAAACACTTTACATCATGCAGAATTCCAGTTACAATGTTATAAGAACAGATCATCATCAGAAAATTATCCATTTTATGCAGAGGGTTGTTTTTGATTATCTACAGGTTTGTTTTTAGAAGCATAAAGATGTACAATTAACATTGCACTTCGGGCCCATTGGCATAACTTCAAACTTCTGGCCCACTGGTCACCTGCTGGAGGGTTTTGCTGAAACTACTGTTTGGTTCTGTGTATTCAGTTGTTAATCAAAGACATTGTCCAAGTCAACGACTGGAGATTATCATTACCATAGGTATCACAATATCATATTATAATTAAAAACTATTTAAAATAATAATATTAATAGAAAGACATTGCAGGAGAAATTGGAGATCACCTTGGATATGTACTATCTGTCATGACTTCTTTGACAATCTTCTTTTCCTTAATGTCAAACAGACGAACGCTTCCCACTTTTGACCCAAGCAATAACTAAAACAACAACTGCATTTACTATTTACAATGACCAGAAAACATACATATTAAGTCAGCCACAATGCTATAAACAAACATGTATGTATGTTCATACGTATAAACTTATGTATGTACGCAATTATAGGTGTAAAAAGTATCTGGACACTTAATATATATGTGTAGCACCTTTTAAGCAAAATGGTAAAACATCTGCATCCTATGAGCAGAGAAACGAAAAACAGATCAACCCACCATTCGGTCTGAACCATTGGCCCATTCAACTGATGTCAGCACTGATTTGCTCATGGTGCTGGCTACTGTCACTGGTGAAGGCTGTATAGTCCACGTCCTAAAATGAAACAAGCCATAAATCCTTTTATCATAAAATCCTACAGGCAGGTAGGCATTGATGCAGGTATGTAGGCGTGCTCAGCATAGTGACTAAAGCAGCTTGGAATGAAATGGCCCTGAGCCTATGGAGTTTTTATTGCTAACATACACGTATATAGTTTCAAAATTCATTTAGCAAATGTAATAATAAAAATAATTATAATAATTATGTCGGCAATAATAATAATATCCAAGAACTTCTTAGCACATCTGTAATCAACGCTCGAGGCATCAGTCAATCGTCACTACTAAGCAAAGTTGTTGTGCATAAGAATTCCAGGACAAAGTCCGTTCAAAAGCAAGAAGAGAAATCTAAGAAGATGCAGAAACAGCCTATAGAGGAAACAAGTCTTGGTAAGAAGAAGAGCAGTCCCTTACACTAGCCCTGAGGCAGCCATGGGTACGAAGTGCTAGTGACTTCATTTTCTTAGCC
The DNA here is from genome assembly GCA_963556255.1 of Allolobophora icterica. Classification (NCBI taxonomy): domain Eukaryota; kingdom Metazoa; phylum Annelida; class Clitellata; order Crassiclitellata; family Lumbricidae; genus Allolobophora; species Allolobophora icterica. The sequence continues at coordinate 76,319,891 of OY744602.1, read as the reverse complement.
TCGGCATACGAGGGCGGATGGCCAGTCCTTTCCCTCGCCATCTCATCTTCCCACCAACATTGTATGGTCAGTGAACTCATTATGGCTGAGTTGGTGAGTGAGTGCTGGTGGAGAAAAAATAATCTCAAACCAAATTTCAGCCATGGGTTTAAATGCAAACTCTGGAAAGCACATGTGTGGCAGCAGAAAATTGTAGAAATGGCCCTGTCATCAAGAACTGTCCTTGTCTTCAACATTGTCAGAGTCTTGAGGGTCTTGAGAGTCTGACAAAATAGTGTGGTTGGCTAAAATGTAGAACCTTACAGACATTTAACCCATAAGTCCATAAGTCTTTAAACTTATTATTCTTTTCTCTACGTAGCCAGTGCAGCAACTTCCAGATCGGAGATAATATATGGTGATACTCAGGAATTTTAGTGATGACAAGGTGTTTTGGACAAGGTGTTTTGAAGCTTCATCAAGTTAGCCAAGGTGTAAGCCAGTCAAAACGGCTACAGACTAAGGCATGTGCCACACAAACCAAGACAGGAAAAGGAATGTAGTGCCTAATCCTTCAAATGACACAATGTGACAGCAGGATGCCCTTCATATTGAATTAATGTGTTCACTAAAGGTGGAGTAGAATCAAATACAAAACGCACCTTACAAGCCAAACAGCCGTGCCATGTAACAGATTTGCCAGAGTGTACAGAATTCAGTGATCTAAAGTGGGTACATAATTAGGGATATGTAGACAAATTCATCTCTGCATTTTCAGTGCAAATATTCTGATATGGATAAGCAGCAGAAGTACATGTATATGAAACAAGTCCAAAGAGCAGAGCTTACTTGAGAACTCCATCAACATCCAGAGTGGCGATCGTCTCTCCTGAGGAGCTAAACCTACACTGCGCTATGCACGCCGTGTGTTCTGTGTACTCATCCTGACTCAGCAAAAGATACGGAGAATTACCCTCTGGAAGAAAATACAACATCGTCACAAGAAGGCAGACAAATTAAGTAAGTAAGTATATTCTTTATTAACCAATTGCTAATCGCACTTTGGAGTACTAAGAAAAACAATTAAAAGTATACAACATCCTAACAACAAATGTTTTACGCATCAGGCTATCTGCTGGGGAATTATGCGGTCGGTCATGGGCACGGGGACAGAGGGTGTAGTAGGTAGGTTTGGTTGGAAGTAGTAGTTGGTGCAGGACATGGCCTGACCAACGACATGGCCTGGCCTTATCAGGACAGCCTTAGACATGCGAGTGTCGGCGTTAAATGGTTTTGGACCATCTCCTTGGAACAGTCTGCCATTGTATACATATATCAATTCACCATATTCCCCTCAACTTACATTTTCAGCCTCCTCAAGTGACACTTGTTCAGGTCAGTCGGTTGGGATGTTCATGCAATAACAGATAATTGGATAGCTTACAATATATGGCTTCACATGAGAAACGTGAAACAGCACGAAACATAAGACAGAGCCTGGCCAACACTTGCAGCCCTTTGAAAAGTACTTAAAAGGAGCTATATAATGAAGTGTCTTGATACATGCATACAAAAATGCCTATAATTGCTTAAGGTTGGCTAAAGCTTTTAACCTTATGTAAGGATGTGGGAGCTCAACTAACTGGCTACCATGATCTCAGTAATACAATTTAGGACTAAACAATCTCTAGAAGCACATTAAGCAGTAAACTTCATAAACAAGACACTCAGTCAGAAACTAAAATAAAAAATACCATAAATTATAAAGAACTTTGTCTTGACTTACCCGCTTACGGTCTGCATATAAAATGGTTATATAATGTATTATCAAGGCATAATTCTAGCATTTACTCAATTAAGATAGCTACCACACTAAAGCAATTAAAAAGTTTCAAAAGAGTAAAAGCAGAATGAACGATTTTACAAACCTAAAGTTGAATCGTCTGTTGGTTGAAGTTTGATGGTTGCTGCTGGTGTACGCTCGGCTGTCTCAGCTGTAGTTACACTTGCAGAACTTGATAAAACCTGTTAACATTAAACAGTAAAGAAAACCATTAAAAGACAATAACAAATACAGAAATTTCTAGAATCATAGATCGCAGCAGCCTTATTAACATTTCAAACGTTGAATAGCGTAAGACAATAAACCATCGCAACCATTTCCTTTCTCGTGCTTCATTTCACATTCTATAATCTGTAATGGCAATGTTTGAACAATATTGTTTAACACTTTAATGATGAGCGTGTACTAAAATGTATGGAAAACTAATCCTTCTCATAATTAAAGAGTTAAACAGTGAGAGAATTCCTAACAAGTTCATTCTAAGCTAGTCGTCTTGTCTTTGAAGAGATTAATCCAGTAACTTTGCTCCATAATGTGCAGGGAAAACTTTAACAAATAATTCTGGAATGGCCCTTAGGCCATGCGTATCTTTATGTACTCTACACATGCGCACATATGATGGATTAGCACATACATTAACATCCCTTACAGCTTCGGAAGGATTAAGCAAAAGCAGATGAAACAGTCAATTCCTTCCACTGCAAGCAAAACAAAACATTGTTTTTCATTGTTGTACTAAAATGCTAAAGATGCAGAATCCTCGAATCATTTAGCTCAATATCAATTTCACAGGGTGTTAGGTGCAAAATACTAAATTCTTGCTTGATTAATAAGAAATACGTGCTTACAGAGTCAACAAGTGTTTTGGCCGACTGTGGACGAGGCATCTGGCCAGTGGCCATCTGTTTCGCTTGACTGGAGGGAGTTGGATGACTGACGACACTGGCAGAAAGACCCGTTGATGTTATCTGGTTACTGACTGATGTTACTGAAGCTGATTTCTTAGACAGGACGGGAGACGATGGAAGCGCAATGTTACGGATGAATAACTTTATCTGTTCTGTTCGAGGAGCTGGCTTATCAGCCTCTGGTGTCGATCTAAAAGCAATAGAATAGAAACAGCACAAAATCAGTTTAGAAAATGAACCTAATTGAGCTAATAAATTTATAATAGTAGCTAGTTAGAAACAAGTACAGTTAGCATTACGGTAAACAAAATAAGTTCAGTTTAATCCAATACCACGTAAAATTATCAATGTTGAATAATTAACATCAAGCTATCTAAAGATCTATACGTCAACGTCATGTTTAAGTCGACCCCCAAATTTTTCGACCTCGGAAAGGAAAAAGTCTATGACCTGATTATAAGTTGATGTGTGCTTTTACATACAGCCGGTAAACCTGAGCATTTTATAGCCCTTTTAAACCCCAATCAATGACAGCAAGTTAAACCCCAAGAGAAGGATATATGCTGCACGAATTATAGTGACATCAAAGAACTTATCCACCATTAATCACATAACCTATAAAATTATTGATTTCTGTGATTTGTAAGTTAATGTTAACAGCATACACTAAATCAATTTTCACTAAATAGCATTATATATAAGCTTCTTCACCACGGATGTGTCATGCGGTAACCCATTGTTGCGTCATGGAATCACTGATGGATTTGTTGTCCTCTGTTGCATATTTCACGCGATCTCAGATGGATTAATCTTGCAATCTTGGCTTGCCCCTCGTAAAAGGCGATCCCCAAATTTGAACTTTCAAACTTGTCAAAAAAACTTGACTTGTAAGCGAGTATATATGGCAATTAACAGACGTATTCGTTAGGATAAAAGTTGTTTTACTAATCACCATAATTATTATAAAGTGTCTCAAAATATTTTTATAATTAGGATTGAAATGTCAATATATTACTAAATAAAAAAATAAAACTATGTGACAAATAAACTACTGTTTATTTGTCAGCTTAAATCCAACTGAATGCAACTGCAGAAGACTAACTGTGATATGGCATAGAAGTCATCAAGAAGTTCAACAGATGTTGGCATAGAATACGGATCGACCGGATCGGAGAGATCATTTGTATCTAATGTTGATAGATTTGGCAAAGAATTGGTGCCTTCATGGGCCATTTCAACAGCTGAACTGGATTTCGTTCGGACCCTGTTGCTCACCTGCAACTGGTTGACCTAAAACCAATCCAACAAGTGACCAAATAGGCTCCATCAGGTTTCTGAGAAGACATCATGCTATTTACAGTTGTAGTTATATAACAATTTATGCTATAGTTATTTAACTTTAACCCTTTGACTCCCAGAATTGTACTCATGTTATGCTGTTATATAGTTTTTCATTATATTATTAAAGTTACAGAGTTATTATACCCTTATATCCAGTTGCATGCATATGAATAATTCTATTGTATTATTGTCATCCTACCAATCATCAATTACAATTACATTGTACAATATACGAATAAATGTTTTAACATACAACTGGTACAAAAGTCTTACCTGTTTTCTAAGCTGGGAATTTTCCAATTCCAACCTGTTTATAAGCTTGCCGTCATTTTCGTAGTTTAGCAGCATAGGTTTAGGTATACAGAAGTTAAGTCGTAAATAACCACACAAAATAACGCAAAGACCATCAGGCATAGGACCCCATCACCAAACTTTACAGAATTATTGCATAAAGTTTATAAGAGCTGTCAGAAGATGAAGCTCAAGGCTGCCTGGCAGCTTTATAACTAATACAGTTTGCCTGATGGAAATCTCTAGCAATGGACACTGCTACAATCAAGCAGCATGTTTCATGGCAGAGTTTTAGAATGTTTCTAAAAGAAATTATTACAAAATTACATACATGTGTGTGTGTGTGTGTGTGTGTGTGTGTGTGTGTGTGTGTGTGTGTGTGCGTGCGTGCGTATGTAGTCATGTGTGAATGATTCTGATGAAAAAGTCTCTAGCACTGGACACTACAATCATGCAGCATGTTTAAGAGCAGAGTTTTTCAATGTGTCTAAATGTGACTACCTATATATTATAAAATTATAAATATATACATAAATATATCTGTAAATACATGTACATGTAACAAAATTATGTATATATATGTAATACATGTCATATAATACATTCTTGCATTCACTGTTAATTAATATAAGCATATTTACACACACAAATTTTCTTTGCAAGAATCAGTTATAATAGTTGCTAAGGTATGTATGTATGTATGTATGACACTGTATGTATCTGGCTACTTGTAAATTTACACAATTTTCTAGACAGAATCTCCCATGCGCACCTTCTGTATTCAAGCTAGGTTCTAACATTTCATTGGTCCCCTCTGAAGTACATGTGGGTTAGCCAGATTTCTTGGAATTATCAGAACCAGACTTATCATAGGTGCTATTTCAATCATCAAAGATGTGTACAAAACAGTAAATAGATCAGCCAGAAAGGATATGCATAGCAACAAGAATACTGCTGAGAAAATTGTGAAGGCATAGAAACATCGTGTCCTGCCATTGCTTGTTGAAGAACATCACGAAAGGCTGTTGCTCTTCGGGATTTCGTATGAATGGCAAAACTGAAAACAATCAATTAACTAAATGTCATTTATGATGCTAGAGGAAGATACACCCAAGAATTTCACATATCAACAAAAGACAATAACCGAGAATTTAGTGCTTTAAAACAGTTAAATATATTGTGGGAACTGAGCTAATGCATCACGTAAAAACGTATTTATTGAAAATTTTCATGGTGCAATTAGGTAGCAATACAAAAACACCAGCATCTTTGTCAGGGCATTAATTTATTCTCAAAATGGTAACTGTGGCGCTATATAAATTTATTATGATTAAGATAACAATTTACAACAAATTAAAATAAGATTCAACCTTCATTTTATGGTCAAAAATAATAATAATAATAATAAACACAAATATAATAAGAAGCATAATAATATATAATAAAAATAATCCAGTAATAGTAATGTTCAACATTCAATAATAATTTATTATGAATATACAACAATACCACAAGAACTTAGGTTTCTATACCAAACCAGTCCCTCCATTCTGGAAGAGCTTGAAGTTGTGGTGTTAGCTTTTCAAAGAACTCGGAGACTTTATCGTTCTTTCCAGACTGCAGAGCATTCACCAGATAAAAACGAAGAAGATTGGTGGAGAGTTTGTGTAGAACTGACGTGTAGGGTGCATCAACATGAGAGAAGAGATGCTGTTCGAGGAATGACCAGTAGTCACGCAGACTTGTTATGTCATAGTTATTGATGTAGGAATGTAACTGGTCCATGATTTTATCCACCTATTTTATGAATGCAAGACAAGTTAATTAGATACCTTATATTCAAAGAACCTTTACATAACCCAGTAATAAATTCAGCATTAGTAGACTGGATGACAGTGCCTATCCCATATGTTACTAGCAAGCAATTCAGTCCTAACATATTACTTCCCTTCAAAAGTGTATGGTTAAATCTTCAAAACTGAAAGGTTAGTAAGCAACAGTCAAAACTGTTCTTATGATAGTGGCATGAGATGGCAAGGGCTTGGTGTGTACAGTAGCGCACAATAAACAAAATTCATAGCGCTTAGGTGTCATCATTCACATAGGGTTCTGTCTTGGCCCCCTTCTGTATTTCAGCTGACATGGGTCCCCTGCTTGCAGCCAAGTCTGTTCGTGCCCAATCATATGCTGAAGACCTTCAGGCCTGTGTCCACTGACCTGCAGGCCAGGCGACTGCTGCGGTAAGAATGATGAGGCGGGCCACTGATCACCCTGCAGGCTTGGGTGTCATCGAGTCGCTTGTGGCTCAAGTCAGCCAAGACTCAACTAATCTGGCTTGGCATCTGTCAGCAACTCACAAAGATAGACTTTTGGTCCCTTGCCCAATAATACCCTCATTTCACCTTCCTAGGTTCGGTCCAAGACTTGTGAGTCATCAGAGGCGTAACTTTGGTCTAGAAAGTGAGGGTACCAAATTTCGCATTGCTTCAGTTTCACGGCTGTTTAAATAATTATAACGACATCGTTTGTATTACAAGCATAGTAATAATTATAGGCTTAATGATGATGATGATGATGATACTATTACTACTAGTACTACTACTAATAATAATAATAATAATAATAATAACAATAATAATAGCGACAATAATTAATTCACCATTAATTTAGCAACTACCCAACCTACGATCATTTAAGCAAAAGCTAGGGTCTTCCATGTTCGAGGAACACTAATTAACAGCCTCACAGTTAATCAACTGAAATATATTGTTATCATTACATATCTAATGATGTTAGATCGACTGCTTTTCATCAGATCATAGGCCCTATTACTACCCAGGTGGCCCTGGTAGCAGAGTCTATGATCACTTTTGGGTCTCCTGTGTAGCCAGATTATGTTAATTGATTATAAGCATTATAAGTTTTGTTTATCCTTGCAATGTTTGGTTACCAAACTAAAAATACAATACAATACAATTGCTACTGGTAGGAATAAGCAGTTGCATTGTGGTTTCACAGAGGATATTGCTACTGCTAGGAATAATATTGCATTGTGATTTCATGAGGATAATTCGAACCTCTTGAAATAATTGCATTGTGATTTCATATACAGGACGTGTTGCATTGTGATTTCACACAGTATTAGTTTCTGTAGCAACCTCTTGTAACGATAACTGCATTGTGATTTCATAGAGAACATGTTGCCATAGCAACGATTGTCTAACTTCTGGGAATAATTTGTGATTTCATAGAGGATATATTGCCATAGCAATAATTGTAATAATTGCATTGTGGTTTCATAAAGGGCATGTTGCTGTAGCAACCTCATTTAACTTCTGAGAATAATTGCATTGTGATTATATTTTCACAGAGTATTGTAGTAGCAGCCTCGTGCAATAATTGCATCATGTGATTTCATACAGGATATATTGTCATGTAGCAATCTCTTGCAATATAATCGCATTGTGATTTCATACAGGGTATATTTCCGTAGCAACATCTTGTTACATCCTGTAATAATTGCATTATGATCTAACAGATACTACTATACTGCCACCTCTTTTAGTAAAACAAATAATAATAGTAACAAAGAGAGTGACAATGATGGTGACCACACTGATGATAATGCTCGGTAATTGTTTTGAATCTTCTTGAGGGCTTCCTCAGATAAAACAACAATGCGCAAAAACAACATGCATGAAAAGTGGGGTGGTTCGGTACCCTCCAGTCCAAAAGATGGGGATATGGGTACCACTCATACCCCCCTGATAAATTACGCCTATGGGAGTCATGTTAGACCATGAGCTTACATATGTCCAACATAATAATCTCCTCTGCCACAGCTGTTACTACCAGCTGTCACAACTCAGAGTCATATCTCTCCTAGTTCAGCATATACACTTGTCCATGGTTTTGTGGTCTCCCATATTGATTAATGTGGTGCCATATATGATAGTCCCCCAACCTACTGGTTGCACTCTTGCCTTAAGACTGTCTTGTGTGACCGGGGTTGGACTGGAAGCGCTCTTGTGTAGATAACCTTGAAGGGTTGCTATATAAAACCTCTGTAAAAACAATAATAATTCTATAATATTTCATCGACATCCAACATCCTTTATATAAATTCTCATAAAACTTGAACAGTGCTACTATATAATATCAACACAAGTGTTGCATTGTGATTTCACACAGTATTATGTTTCCATAGTAACCTCTTGTAATAATTGCATTGTGATTTCATAGACAACATGTTGCCATAGCAACGATTGTCTAACCTCTGGGAATAATTGCATTGTGATTTCATAGAGGATATTGCCTTAGCAACCTCTTGTAATAATTGCATTGTGATTTCATAGAGGATATATTGCCTTAGCAACATCTTGTAATAATTGCATTGTGATTTCATAGAGGATATATTGCCTTAGCAACCTCTTGTAATAATGGAGTCCGAGTAGTGCTACACCTGACCCAAACTGATTGCTTTGCTCTGTTGCACTCCTGCCTTAAGACTGTCTTGTGTGACCGGGGTTGGACTGGAAGCGCTCTTGTGTAGATAATCTTGAAGGGGTGCTATATAAACCTCTGTAAAAAAATAATAATAATCTATACATATAGTTTCCTTACGAGTGTCCGTCGTAGGACGCTACGTCACAAACGGTTTCTGTTCTATTGTGAAACATAAACCGTTTGTCTTGACGACGGCGATAACCAACGATACATATAGGCCTATAATATGACGTCATTATATGACGTCAAATACACTAGCAATAATAATAATTCTATAATATTTCATTGACATCCAACATCTTTTATATAAAATTCTCATAAAACTTGAACAGTGCTACTATATAATATCAACACAAGTTGATGGGTTACTTTAACAAATTCACAGGTTTCAAATTTATAGCTTCTGGATAAAAAATTCACCTTAAAATCTCAATAATCTATCTAAATGCAGTGCATTACTTGATACAAGAAAGCTGTTTTGCGTGAAGGACCTTCTCATACACCAGCATTCGCTACACCAAGCGTTTATAGAACAACTGTAAATGATTCTCCAATTCCTTAATTTCGTTTTCTCTGTCCGACATACAAAGCGTGTGACTTTCACAAGCCATAAATAACTTTATCTAGCTTTTAGGTATCTCCACGCAGGCTTCGGGCATGCATATCGTGTAATCATTTGTACACCCCTATTACTTATTACTAGCTTCCAATTTCACCAGGGTGGGAGTGGCATAGACACAAAGTCAAATATGAAACTCAGTTAATTGGTATTACTTATTTTAAACCAGTACATACCCGAAAAATCCTATCTCTTTCTGATTTTAATTCATTTTCTAGTGCTTTTGCGGTCGTATTTAATCCTCGATAAAGTAAATATTCTTTCACGTATTCGTCCATCTTCCCCAGGTCAGCAGCCATGTTTACCAACACCACAGTGTCTGCCCGAAATAGACGGCGTGTTATGCAGCGCTATAATTTGTCACACAAACCGCCTAAATTCGAAATCGGTGGTTTCGAAAAGAGTACAGTACTTTGACTGTGCAGTTTTTCTTAGTAGTCCGCTATGAGTGTAAAGTATAAAGACGTGGATTGTTTTTCATCATCATCATCGTCGTCGTCATCATCATCATACTTCCTGACAACAGTCATTTGGTGACTGTCCATTGTCCATTGTCTCCATTGCCCTTGGTCGTCCAAAAGCCTAGACATATAACGGCCTACTTCTTTAGTCCAAAGTTCTGTTCTGTCCTCTTATAAATTATTATTGTCTAACCAAATCTGTCCTGTAGGCCTAGTGCAATTGTGCAAGCTGTCGTTGCTGGAATGTTCACGTACGCCGGTTATGAACATAGGCGGATTTAACAATCTGCCGCCTCTAGGCCAAGTAGGCCTATTTTTGCCACACAAATATTTTTTTCCAATTGGTTTAATTTAGCTTAAACTAATATCATTATAATTAGGTAGGCCTATATATTAATTGTAATTAAACTTATAATCATCTACATTTTATTTTTAAGTTTGCCACCCTCTCGAATTTGCCATAGGCCTACTGCATGTGGATTCCTGCCTTTCGATTTTGTTTTGACTAAGCGCCTATATCTGGTTCCCATGACTTAGTTTTTGTGGGCGCTGAAGAAATCTCGAGATTACGTTTACGATTATGCCTACGGCTTATTCCATGAGTAATACAATACAATACAATACAACGTGGGCTATAGCCTATTGGATTGATCTAGGCTACTTCTAAAGTTCAGAAGTTCGCGCACAAGCGTACGTAGGCCTACGTATAGGCCTAGGGGAGAGTTGCCACAAATGGACCGTTACCTTAATTGGACCACAGCCGATTTACACCCTAGATACCCATTTAACCTCGTTTTCAACTGTTGTATTCTTGCGCAGTTGAATATTGATCGTATCGACATAGGCCTAGGCAGTTTTACGGAATAGGCCTACTAAACATTTATTAATTTGCGGTTAAAACTCTATTTCATGTAGTTCTGATCTATTTTTAGTCGTATCTGACAACGAGGATATACACTTAAGATCAGCTTTTAAAAATGCAATAAAAGTTGTTTTAATTATAGCCAGGTTTCAAGTTTGAGCGACAATAAGTGATTTTAGGCTAAGACTGACGTGTGTTGAACTATCGCAGTGTAAGTAAAAGTAGTCCGTGTTGCCTGAAATGGACCACATTTAGTAGGGCCTATCCTGAATTGGACCGATAATTTGGGCGTGGTCCATTTTAGGACACCGGCACTTGCAATGTTATACTGTGCTTGAGGTGTTTCTTTAGGCCTATATAATAATAAGTTCCATTGGCTTGTATTATGTCGAACAACATTTTTCTTTCAGTTGTATATGTAGGCCTAGATGGCTACGAGTAACAGAAAATGCAGGGACTGCTTCATGATGATGCGTTCCTTTGTGCAAACTGTGTGTAATTCCTCTAAGTAGGCCTTTATTGAGTGTTAGGCCTACCTGCTCCACGTCCTTATCCTGTCTCAATCTCACACTGCAGCTGCATCGGTTCCATAAACAGTGAAGACTTCACACAAGATCTCTCCTCTTCAGACGTCGTGTTAAAAATGCTCCCTCCTCTCTTGACGACCTTCGAAGATGCCAGCTACAGGAACTTTTATTGCGCACGTTAAACTTGAAGCTTTGGCCTACGGAACTGGATGAACTTGAGGAATTACACGTACGCTCGTGTAGATCTGTGAATGACCGGAGCGACCGATTTGGCACTACGATGCTGATATTGCACAAGTCTACCAAATGACTGTGATTTAACTGTTAACCGAAAATTTGAACAAATAGGGCCTACGACGAACATCGTAAAACATTAATGTTTTAATCATGGTAAATTCAATAATTATTGTGCTAATTACAGTAACAGTTACTGTAGTTCAGTATCATCAGATTCATCATGCATCGTCACATCTTGATAGCTTTAAATACCAACAGATTTTACAATAATAATAAAATAATAATAATCTTCGTTTAATATCTTCAAACTGACAATAACGCAGTATGATTACAAATCAGTATGAACGGATGATCACAAGTTATTACAGGAGTCGAATTTAACTGTGCACGGCAGCCATACAAGGCGCCCATCACGTCATACATCTCATTTTAACAACGCGCCATCTCGCGAATGAAAGGTTGAGTGGACCTAAATTTGGGAGGGTAGCGGGAAGCGATCCCGCTACCTCTTGCTCTTCACTGAAGTGATGTTACCATTACTCTATGGACCTCCTTCTATGAACTTTGCCCAGGCATAATAATCGTGTGCATGGCGCTCACAGATTAAGTAGGCGTCTGGGGTCCTGAGAGTTAAGTCTTCAGCTTTGCGGAAAATGTCCGCTGATGTTGAGGCTCTGCCCCTCACCACCTCTAGGGTTAACGGCGCTTCCTCAACCTCCTTGCCGACAGTTTGAGGAAGAGTGTGCAGTTGACATTTTTGAGTATTTCCGCGTCATTCTCGATTCCACCTCCATCTCTTCTTCCTTCTAATCTGGTCTTCTATCATCTTCCTTCTTATCCCTCGGCTCATTACAGAACAACGACAAAATAAACAACACAAACCTACCCACAAACTATGGGCTTACGGGAATTTAAGCCACGCCAGAGGCCCCCTGCCTTATATTGAGCTTACGGGATTTTAAGCCACGCCAGAGGCCCAGCAGGTGCTACTACTAACACACACACACACACACACACACACACACACACACACACACACACACACACACACACACACACACACACACACACACACACACACACACACGCACGCACGCACGCACGCACGCACGCACACACACACAATACAGAGTCACAGTGCAGCCGTAACATGCATCAGAATCCATCCATCGCCCCTCTGGCAGAACATTCGCCGCCAGCAAATCCAAAGGGACCTATAGAACCACAGTAAAACACAAAGATTATTAGGGCCGATTACACGTTACAACCAGGGCTGTAGTCGAGCGTATACGCGGGTATACAGCGTATACTTACCTCTAGAGAAATTTGAGAGCGTATACTCATGGCTGTAGACGAGGGTATACGCGGGTATACAGCGTATACTTACCTCTGGGAACGAAAATTTTTCAAAAAAGAGAGGTTTTTAAAGGTTTTTAGGGCGAATGACTAAAAAAAAAAAAAAAAAAAAAAAAAGGTCATCAACTTTTTCAGAGACAAAATCGTAAAAAGTCTGAAAATTTTCTGAGAATTGGTCAAAAGTCAGAAATTTTTCCTAAAAAAAGGTCTTCAAATTTTTTTTACGCCGCTGGTCACCGGGTAGCGTATACTCACCTCAAATTTTACCACTACAGCCCTGGTTACAACAGATAGTATCATGAAAGGAAAGAATACAATGCCCCTTCTGGGGAAGGCCCTGTTCGTCGGCACTGCACTGACATTTAATGTCATCAGGAAGCTTTATGTTCCACTAGCTGTTCCAGTCTCAAGTCAATCAGGTCAGCAATCGTTGCGCTCAGCTGCTCGTGAAGCTACGCAGGTGCAGCGCTTCCGTACATCAACTCGGACCCATTGTATCTTATCAAGGCTCGAACCTTCCTCTAGGAACTTACATTTTACTTACTTACTTACAGTTTTCAGCTTTATATAATTATGTGTTGCTGTATTTAGGTCTAGCTTCGTTCAGGAAACACTTTCAAAATGTCTTAAAATGCACTTGAATATCGAGACGAGTTAGATTGTCATGTGAGCAGCGGCTTTGTGAGATAGCCGACTGAAAAGGCGCTATAGTAAGTGGTTTGATACAAAGATACATAATTAAAAGCGCTATATTAAGTGGCTTGATACAAACATACAAAGCCGAAGAGGAGTAGTAAGAGGAGTAGGAGAAGGAGTTGGAGAAGAGGGAGAAGAAGAAGAAGAAAATGGAAGATTGGAAGGAGGAGAGATTAGGCCTACTGCCCGCAAAGCACCTTCATTAATTCAATTTACGAAAAAGGGGCATGCATTTGAATCACCGTACTTTCATACACTGCTGCATAAGAAACCCTTCATCATTCGCTTTCTGTAGCCTACAACTATAAACATTGGGTTAATGCTAGTCTTAATATATGCTTGTTCCAAGATCTAATTAACCTGTTTCCATCTGCAGACCTCAGTAAAGTGTATGTTCTTCAGATCATAGCTATAAAATATAGATGCATTATGAAACAGTTTATAATATTGCATCTCTTCTTTGTTCTACTGGTGTTGTGCTACTTTTCGCCACTGCATGTATTGTTGTTGTAGAAGATGAAAGTTTGTCGCATGCTAATGAAAGATTACTTACAACCAGTCATTCTGTGCAGCAGATTGAGCGAAGAAATCTACGACCAGATATGGATGAGACCGATCGAGACACACAACTCTTCGAGAAAAGATGGAGCTCAGCCACCAGTCAAAGTAACCTATAGCTAGGCTATACTTGCGCGGATTTGCGCCTGAAATTTCTTCGATGAAGCTGGATATAGGCCTATGGCGGGTCCAAAGCTCTGCTAAAAGTAGAAAATACATAAAATTATTGTTGATTATAGGCCTATAACTGAAATACAGCAGTATGTGAATATTTTTTTAAATTAAATTATATGCAGGCCCGCCGAGAGGGAGGGGCAGGGGGGGCAAATGCCCAGGGGCCCGGCGACTTTTTAGGGGCCCGGGCCGGGCCCGCAATCAACTTATGCAAAATATTATGATCAGATATACAAAGTTTATGATTTATGCCTTTTTAAATGTATTATCTTACGCTTAACTACAATCAGTTTTAACTTAAAGCATCTGAATAAAATCATTGTATATATATTAATATAATATCGTGCGGTCGTACACGCACTTTTAGTATTTCAATTTGTGTTTTTACTATTTTTTCGTGCGACCGTACGATATTATATTTATATAAAGCCTAAAGATAGTTAAAAGGCCCGTAACTGCTCTGCCTAGGGGCCCGTGACTGCTCTGCCAAAGGGCCCGCGACTGCTCTGCCTAGGGGCCCGGAATTCCTGTCGGCGGCCCTGATTATATGCAAGTATTCTGTTGCACGTTTAAAACTATTTATTATAAATATTTGGGAGCGAAATCCAGTTGAGCCTTAGAAACAAGGATGCGAGCAGAAAGCGGGAGCAAGTGGAGTTCTTCTGCCATAAGAGTGGTGATATGAGAGAATCGAGAAAGACGGGCAGTCTAGCAGCAGCATTGAGAACGGACTGAAGCGGAGCGAGACGGACCTTGGGAAGACCAATAAGGAGGGAATTACAGTAGGCCTAGTAAAGTCTAGAGCAGACAAATGCACGGACAATGGCGCCATATAATTACATAGGGGGAGGATATTAATTTAGGCCTACTGAAAAAGCGAACGTTAACAATTGGATCAATAACGCTTACTGTAGGCCTACCTTTAAGTTCTAATATCTATCTTCCGATAGATGTGCGAAATGATGATTTCCTTTTGTCGTTCGATTATTGGTCGATCTGTGCCTTCAAAAGGAACAGTTCTAACGTCTAGTGTTCATCGATGATTTAATTAATTCTGTCAGAAGTACAATTTCGCGTCGATCTATCGATTACTGGTCGAATTGTTTCTTCAAGGGTAGCCTATATATATATATACATTTCTTTCGTCGATAATTATTCTGTTCGAAATGCCTTGTCTAATTTGTCTTGTCCCATCTGCACACGTTGATTTTCCAAAATGAAGCTCAACGCTGTCCAGAGATGACGTCATCAGAGTAACAATTACAAGCTGGCGTCATTATTACAGATACGTCATCAGTATTGTTCTGTATTCGCCATTTCAGTAGGCCTAATGTACAGGCAATGGCATGCTAGCTCGTATTTTACCAATGTCCAAGAGAGCTGTTACAGTAGCCGAACATAAATTGCCTCGTAACATAGTAACTGTGGACCATTAGCGATTGAAAATAGCCTTTTAGCAACGCAAATCACGATCCATTACGTAGCCTACCCGTGTTTCACGCGCTATAGTGTACACTGCTTAGGCTTTCCATGCAAAATCTAACCTCTCCTCAACGCATCCAGAACAATCTCGCTCGTGTCGTATGCAACTCCCCATATCGTTCTAGCAGTATATATAGGCCTAAGCCACTCCTCAAATCCATCATCCACTCTCTACCTGCCAAGGAAAGGATCATCTACAAAATTTCCATCATCACCTATAACTGCATCACAACAAAAACTCCCTCATATCTCTCCGACCTTCTTCACAACCACATGCCCTCGAGGAACATGGAACCCGAATAGACAAGGGACCGCTCTCCTCTTATATCCCTGCCAGCATTTCCAGAGGCATTAGGCGAGACCCATATGGGCTCTATACGTGTCCATTTGGGAATGTGGGTCCAATATGGGCTCCATGCTGGCAGAGAAGTTGCACTTCTCTACAGGGTGAGAATTGTCGGAGGTTGGGGGTTCAACCCCCTAGTCTTTCTTAGAACCCCCACAGTTAAGTCTTCATTGCACACCCCAGGGGGTCGTTCCAACCCCTTCAGTTGTGCTAGTGTGATTTAGCATTACATGACGCTGCAGAGTCTCAGACAACAGTCTTGTTGTCCTCGAGGTCTTGGTCTCGAGAGCACTCGAGTTCGTTTTAAAAAGTCTTGGTCTTGAGACCAAAACTTTTGGTCTTGGTGTTCAAAGTCTTGGTTTTGGGGCTCAAAGTCTTGGTCTCGCAAGACCAAGACCAAGACTCGGCTGTCAATATGAAGAGCCACTTAACAAACTCAGGAATTTTAAAATTTATCAAGCCTGTTTGTGTTATACGACAAAATATCTATGGACTGATACAAGCCTTGTTGGTCAGGAAACCCATCGGCAGCCGCAACAGTTATGCTGTATCTGGAAGCCCTGCCGAGACTTATTTCTGAAGCCAGACGGTCTGATAAACCATGGGAGGATTTAAAAAGACTCACGATTTGTACGTTTACATCCAGTGTTTGAAAAGCTACCGAGTGTGCCAGCGACTTCAGCACATGTAGAACGTATAGGTTTCACAAGGCTGCATTTTCATTAAGCCGCACAAAGCACGTCTTGATCAGAAAATTCTGAGCGAATTGGTTTTTATAAAAAACAAAGGGCACTTGGAATTAACTTCGCATGAAGGACTTTTGTACACGAATTCAGAATTCTCTGCAGTCTGCATTTAGAGTTAATTTGCCTGAATAAAATAAGACTCACGTTTTCATTAAAATAGCGAGTATTCCGACTTGACAATTTTCTTAGTAAGGAATAGGTATTGACCTGATTGTGATTTTTTAGGTCTTGGTCTCGGTCTTGAGGTTCAAAGTCTTGGTCTTGAGGTTTAAGGTCTTGACAACAAGACTGTCAGACAAAGAGAAGAAATTTCCATGGTGTAATGTACGCATTTTTGAATTTTCTCAACGAGTCTGACTTTCAAAACGGTTAGCTCTGAAATCTGCTGCTGTCAAATTTCGTTGACATCAGTTTGCAAAATACGAATAAAATATTCAACTCCACATGGATCAGTCTAGCCCCTACAGTCTTTTTCTACAATCTCACACTGCTTCTCTGCATACAATCTGCGACCTAGGCAGCTAGTATAGCTTCGTCCTACCCAATTAACAATATACCTCGCATGCTATATAAAATTTATACTAAAGCAAAGAAATAGGAGACAGTAAATGGTCACACGTAGGCTAAAACATTCACTTCCATTCTGTCTTGTAACAGGCAGCATTCTGCCTGAATGACTGATTGAATAAACGCATATACATGCATAATTGCATATACCTCTGTATATTGTATAATGTATTCCGTCGTTGGTTTCTGCAGAATCTGGTCCGTTGCCATAGCGTAAGTGAATGTAGGACGCAAATGACGCGAAATAATCGACAGTTTCAACCTATAGGCCTATATTACAAACTGGTCGACTGGAACACAGCCGTGCCTGTTCGTATTAACATCTTACGGATGGACGACAAGTAAGTACAATGGCTTGAGTATAAAACCTAGGTCTGTAGGCCGACTCACTCTTTAGTGCTATGCATGGGGCAACGAAGAATTGTTGCTAGACCCGTGAAGCTCCTCGATCAGTCTTGGCAAGTCTGTAGAACGGAGTTTGACATGAAAGACTGAATTTAGGAAGGTCGCATGTGCATTGGAATGAATGCGTAGACCCAATGCATTCATTTACATGAGTGCAACCGCATAGACAACCCAGCAGTGTGTGAAAAGGCGCAGTCGATCCTTTCAAGATTTTGAGAGATCTTGATCAGAGGCGGACCTAAATGTTTTTGGGCACTGTACTGTACTTTATGCCGGCATCCAATTCAAGGTCCTCATCATTGTCTCTAAGGCTCAACTTGGTTTCACTCCGAAATATATATGTAACTTAATTCTTCGTCCTCACTCTTCTGTTCTCTCCGTCCTCGAGATACATAAATTTATAATTGTTACGTTACTGTACATTAGCAAGTAGCTTTCCTTAAATTTTCACAGACTCAGCCTGAGAAAATGTAAGGATTTACCATTGAAATGGTTCCTCTGACCGTTTGGACCTCTTCGTTCCCCGTGTCAGGACTTCACTGGCTCAATCTAGGTCTTTTTCAATTGCTTCCATTGGCCCTGCTCTTTGGAATGAACTTTCTCCATCCGTTCGTTCTTCTATTCTCTCAGGCAACGGCTCTTCCTCTTTTACCTTTCTTAAAACTTGTTTTTCTCTCGGGGTCTCTCGCACTGGGAGCGCTTCTGAATGGCTCTCCCGCTAGAAGCGCTTTATGAATGTCCGAATACAATACAACACAACTCGAGGCCCCTTCGCAAGTAGACACGGAAGACACATAATATTATATGTCTGATTCGCTTCTGGGGGCTTGTGCCGGGGCCCTGAAGCTTCAGCTTCATTAATTTCACGGTAGATCCGTCTCTGCTCTTGATCCATGGTTAGACTGAAATTTGTAAGTGAATATATTATGGTTTCATGATTATGCCTGCTGCTCTTTTAACCCGCGCAAGGTCAAATAATTGTGAGTGAAATAGGCCTACTTGCTCAATTAAGGTCCCAATACACAGCATATCCGTCTCAGCTATAGAGAAGGCTCGAACCTGTATTCTCAACGTTGCCAGCCGAGCGATCTAACCAATGGGTTACAATGCCCACGGAAACTAAAACAGACACTAGGCTTAAGTATACGGTTAAACACTTTAAAATGACCGTGGTGTTCCACAGATGTCGTTGAAACTGTTGCCAAAGGGCAGTTTCCATATCTACACTTAACCATGCAGCTATTGCTATAAATGGTTTGGAAGAAACTAACTGAAATTTTGAAAGCACTTAATTTATTCACACTTTCACAATCATTTAAATTCTTTATAGGCTACTGCATATTCTAGCATTAAAATTCTAAGCTGATTTTTTCGTCAGGGAACCGGTGTGAGCAATTTCTGTGCATCGCCGCGCGTCGCTTGAATCGACGAGATGAGCGAAAGCGTCAAAGTCGTCGTCAAGTGTCGTCCGATGAATCAGAGAGAGAAGGACCTTCGCTGCGACTCAGTCCTAGAAATCGACTCCAAGGCCGGTCTCTGCTCGATTCGCAATCCGAGCGACAAAACAGCGCCGGCCAAAGCGTTCACCTTCGACGGGGCCTACGCCGAGGAAGCGACCAACGAACAGGTCTATTCGGACATCACCTTTCCGCTGGTCGAGGCCGTGACCGAGGGCTACAACGGAACAGTCTTTGCCTACGGCCAGACCGGATGCGGAAAGACCTTCAGCATGCAAGGGGTCGGGGATCCGCCGTCGCAGCGTGGACTGATACCACGCGCCTTCGAACAGATCTTCGATACGATCGCCGTCGCCGATACGACACGGTACCTAATTCACGCCTCCTATCTCGAGATCTATAACGAGGACATACGAGACTTGCTGGGGAAAGACATCAAGGCGCGGCTGGAGTTGAAGGAGAAGCCAGACACGTCGGTCTTCGTCAAGGACCTGTCGATGCACCCATGTGCAACCGTCCAAGACTGCGAGAAGGTGATGACGAACGGCTGGAACCGGAGAGCGGTAGGTGCGACTCTGATGAACGCCTCATCCTCTAGGAGTCACTCCATCTTCACAATTCACCTGGAAAGGTGCGACGTTTCAGAAGAAGGAGACAACGGTCGCATCCGCGTCTCTAAACTTAACCTCGTCGACCTAGCTGGCAGCGAACGCCAAGGCAAGACGGGTGCGACCGGAAATCGACTCAAAGAGGCAACCAAAATCAACCTGTCGCTTTCGGCGCTCGGAAATGTCATCTCGGCTCTGGTCGACGGCAGATCGCAGCACATACCCTACCGTGATTCGAAACTAACGAGGCTCTTACAAGACTCTCTCGGCGGGAACACGAAGACTCTGATGGTTGCCTGTTTATCACCGGCCGACAACAACTACGAGGAGACGCTGAGCACGCTGAGGTACGCCAATCGTGCCAAGAACATTCGCAACAAGCCGACGATAAACGAAGACCCTAAGGATGCCATGATAAGAGAGTATCTAGAAGAGATTGCACGGCTGAAGACGATGCTGGAAACGACGGAACAGCAGCAGCCGCTGGAGCCGCGAGTTGTGGAGCGAATAGTACGCGTCAGAAACGAAGAAGAGATAAAAGAGAAGGCGAATGCTGTAGCTCAGGAATACGAGCAGAAGATGAAGCTGATGTCGGAGGAACTCGCAGAGGCAAAAGCCAACAGAGATAAGGCCACTGCCGAGATACAGAGGATGCGAGCAGAAGCTGAAGAGGAGAAACGGCGACTGAGGGAAGAGCACGAACGGAGTGAGAAAGAAATGCATGAAAAACTGGAGTCCGCGAAGAAAGGAAAAGATGCCCTGACAAATGAGATGTACAAATTGCGGGAAAAATATCAAGAGGAACTGAAGAAGGTGGATCAGTCGGTTTCTCCGGACCAGGTAGAGGCAGAGAAAAAGAGAATCAGAGCGTCATATGAAGAAGAAATGAAAACGATGAAAGAAGAGCTGGACCTGGTTAAGCAGAACAAAGATCTCGTCCAAAAGCAGATGGAAAATCTGCAGAAGTCCTATGACGAGGAACTTCGGAAAGCATCTATCGCCATTAAACCGGAACAGTTGGAACTGGAAAGTAAAAGGATGCAGAAAGAATTCGAAAGTCAGATTCAGCGGATGAATGCAGACCTTGAACTCCTGAAAAGTGCCAAAGAAATTGTTGCGCTTGAGCTGGCCCATCTGCAAACGCAGTATCAAGAGAACATTGCAAAGGCACAAAACACCGTCCCAAAGGAAGAGCTCGAAACAGAAAAGAAGCGAATAAAGGAGTCATTTGAAAAGGACATTGGATCTGTCAAGAAGGAACTGGAAGAGGTGAAGGTGGTTCGTGAGCAGCTGATAGAGAAGATGAATAAGCTGCAGATCGAGCATGCACAGAATCTCAGTCAAATGGCGACGATGATGTCATCCGAGCAGGTGGAGCAGGAGAGGAAAAAGTTGGAAGACGAATACTCAGCAAGAACTATGGCACTCGAAAAAGAAATAGAAGCACTGAAACAGAACAAAGACGATGCCGCAAGGGAGATAACGCTCATAAAATCTAGATACCAGGAGGCGATACGAAACGCCGAAAACGACCCAGCCATCAAAGATTTTGCCCTAGAGAAGAGAAACATCAAGGCTCGGTTTGAGCTGCTAATGGATCATGTACGTGAAGATCTGGACGGGATGAAGTTGACGAAGAATTTTATCACGAAAGAGTTGGGGCTGAAGAAAAATGTCAAAGAAGATTTCGACGCGAAAATGGTGCAGCTGAATGGGGCCGTGGATTCTCAGAAGTTGACATCGGAACAGTTGGTCGTCGAAGCAGCGGGGCTCCTGAAGTCGTTCAAAGAAGACATGCTGGCCATCGATGAACGTCTTGCCACGCAGCGAAGCGACCTTGAAAACGCTCGCGCCAAAGAAAAATACGAGAAGGAAAGGACAAGCCTGGAAGAAAGCGTAAGAAAGGGGATATTGACTCAAGAACAAGCTTCACAGATGATGGCAGAACTAAACAATGACCTGATCAGACGTATAGAACCAACGAGAACAAGCGAAGCCGTCACCATAGAGGATCTGGAGAAACCCTCATACCCTGCAGTTGATATAACCCAAGAGACACATCAAGAACCGGCGAGCGGAAAAGACTGGAAGGCAGGCGTGGCATCCGCGCGAAACCTGCTTCAGGTGAAAAGAATAACAGAAGAAGGATGCGTTGCTCCGCGGTCTCCGCTGCCTCCAGAGCCACTGCCAACCAGTCACGAAGCAGAACGGCGTCTCAGGGAGCTCCAGCAGCAGATGGCCGGCGGCTGCAGCGGAAGCAACGAGGACCAGAGAAGGAACGCGGCGGCGACGAAGGATGTAATCATCGAGAAGCTGCGAAAGGAGAAGATGCACGCCGAGACACGACAAAGACAGATAGAGCTAGTCGAGGAGGCAGGCGCCATTATTCCTCTTCTGAACGAAATGGAGAAGGCAATCTTTCAGGACGCACAGGAAGAGATTGCCGCAAAGAACAAGGCCCTCGAACAACTGAGCGCCCTGAACGAAACGCTCAAGCGAGAGGTGCGGGATATTCAGGGCGAGTTCGAAATCGATCGGATGGATTACCTGGACACGATTCGAAAGCAGGAGCAGGGTCTGCTCTGGTACCAGACGGTCGTAGAAAAAATCCTGCCGGCGATACGACGAGATGCCAACTACGTCAACCTCGAGAAGATTCGGGCTCAGAGTGAGTGGGACGACATCAACCACCGCTGGAACCTGCCAAAGTTCACCGTCGATAAGTTAGTCCTTCCGTCGACTGCAGCAGCGGGTGGCATCTCTAGGCAGCTGTCAGAGTCACAAGGACCCAGTCGAGGGGTAGACGCAACGAGCCAGCAGCAGCCAGACGAGGCTTGGCTTAGCCACGAGCTTAGGTCGGAGGACCGCTTCATCAAGCGGCTGAACGACACCACCAGACGCGACCCGGCTTCTACGTACTTCAAGCCGAGTCGCGGTGAGATGGGGCTGCAGGCCAGCTCTGCCTCCGATCGCCAGCTCGTCGAGGATTACAAAACGCGTCCCTCGAAGCCCGCCAGTTCTCGGGAACTGAGGACACGGAGTCCAAATGCGCTCACTGTCATACAAAAGTTCCAAAGGCGGGTCATGTCGACGACGCTAGACCCAGGTCCCGCACCGGGTTTTCTCGATCACTCATCGAGTCCAAAGCGATAGTCTTAGGAATCGCCTCTACAAGCGACGGAATTCCTCCAAAGATCCAACGAATGAGACGGAAATAGTTTATTAAAGGCCATTTCTATGCAATATATGTGGCAAAAATCATGCGTCTGATGCTTTGAGTAGTTAATTAGAAGTAACATTAATAGTGTTACAACGTTACAGAAACATGATGTGAGCTTGATTTCTTGAAATGGGTGTATGAAAAATATAGTAAACATAACTGCACTCGTACTGATTCGAACTATGTTGATTTGCTCATATATGCATACGCCGATTGTGAACTCTGCTTGATGGTCGCTGGACCTTTAAGACTCACTGCTCAATGCCAACAACCAACCAAAGGTATCCGCAATGTGTCAGCTGACACCTGAAGGGTTTTGTTCTATGGCAACCTTTCAAATCATATCTCTTCCAAGCTTACTATTTCCCGTATTCCTATATGGGACCCATATAGAGCCCATATGGGTCCCATCTAACGCCCATGCAAATGCCGGTAGTCAGTACAGGTGGAAAACCCAAAAATCCTGTTGACAAAATTTGCTTTGCATAGACGTTCTTCAAACTTCGCAACTTGCATGGCAATGGCAGAACACAATCTACACTTCACTTCGCTAGGGTGCACGATAGTCCAGTGGTTGGCATACTTGACTGTCAACCAAGAGGTCTGGGTTGAAATTCCCGCCAGAGCATACGCTGTTTCGAGATTTCTGCTACACCTGCACTCCCTATCCAACTCAGCCATAATGAGTACACTACCTGTACAGTGTACACTGTCAGTGGGAAGATGAAATGGACGTCATTGGACGAGGCCATGAAAAATGAAGTCTCTACCACTTAATTCATACCCATGGCTACCTCAAGGGACTGCTCATCCCTCTTCTTACTTTGCCGAGTTTTGAGCTCTCTGGGATTCAGCCAAGTGCTGTCACTATATATTCAGGTAGATGTACATGTGTGGATCTGTAATTGTGTAAAGAAATTTGAGGTCCTTCTTTACCTAGGGAAAGTTTTCCGTATCTTTCCTTGCTTTTCCTGCTTAGGCTGGGCTCTTATGCCTCGTTCTCTCTGTGTTTCTCTCTGTATTGCTCTAGGACACTTCCTCCCACACGGCTCTTTGCCTAGTAATGTCCAGACAGTGCACCGAGGACAGTGCCGACTCTCTGTGTATCTTTCTCTCTTGTGTCCTAGGACAGTTCATTGGTGCAGTCTGTATTGCACTGAATGAGTAAGTATACATCCTTTACTTACTTCTGACGAACAAACATGCATTATATGCTATGGAACGAATACATACAGTACATATTTTAAACAGACCATAACGGGATTGCAAACTATAGACATACATGCACAACTAAATATAACTTAAGATATATCGACTCACAAAATTACTTTAAACTGTTTAGATTTAACAACAGGTAACATTACAGGGTGCTCTCCCTTGCAAAGGGTGTATTTGTCTCACAAATGAACGTAAGGAGCCAACAGTGGCCGGGAAGCTGTGGCTTCTCAAAGAGCTTACCCTCTCCTTCAGTAATCAGCTCTTCTGTAGTATAGTTCTTCACGCATGTAACTGCAATCTGTGAGCTATTTAAGAGATGCATTAATACGTGCAGCATCAAATGAATTTAAGAAATTCAGCATTAGCAAGTATGTGAACAGTGCATACATATCATTGTTGAATGTTCACCTGAAAAAATGACATTCTGCTGTTTTGAGATATGTAGGCCTGGTTTCCTATGCTGGTCAAGAAGAAAGTGTCACAGGTTACAGACACTAATAATATAAATGTAGTTCACACGGTAAGAAAAGGAAGCATCACTCTGTAGATGAGTGCAAGCAGCCTGATGCTTCTAACTGATCAATTCTGGAGAAGGGTAGACAGTGATTTAGACCAGAGTTTTTCAAACTGTGGTCCGCGGACCCCTGGGGGTCTGCGAAGGATATGGCGGGGGTCCGCGAGAGCGTTCTGAAAATAATGTGATGCTTAACATTGCATGGTTTTAGCATTCAAATTCATACGCTACTTATAGTATGCCTGTAATTGTATGATCCACAAGGATCCAATTGGGTATTCGATCACACCAGTTTTGTGATGCTGCTGATAGTTATTCTTTGCGTACTAGGGCCTACAGTGGCGTAAATAAGATGTAGGTTTATGGTCACGTTACATTTCTAGCCTAATAAAACGTGTGTTTTAATAAAATTTAATATATAATTTCTGCTAATCGACTGCTAATCATTTCTGCACCCAATGTAAGCGCGATGTATTTGAAGCCTTCATCAGAAGTAGGCCTACAACTAGATTCCATTTAAAAAGGTTTAAGATCGATATTCACAAAACAAACTTTGAAAGTCTGCAAGTGTTTCATTTAGAAAATCAACACTGAATGAATCTGGTTGTTTTTTTCCATGGAAGAAACACTGAAGCTTTAGCTAGGACTCTGGTTGTGTTTACATAAGCGCTAAATTTTCTTCTCATTGTAACTCTGGACTGACTTGGGTTTTCTGAAAAAACACACTTGCTCTATAGTCTGTAGCATTAAGTATTATAATTACAGGACACAGCTAGCTAAAAAAATGTCTAGTGGTTCCTCCAGTGAAGGCTTCATTTGCAATATGCTGGTCTATTTCCTGATTGTGTACTCTGGACTTGTAGAATTAGAAATTTGTGGAATTCGCCTGATTTTAGCCTTTAAGTGAACGATAATACAGAGATTTGCAAAGCATATCCCTATTTCGTTCATGTTCGCTGTTACATGCTAACTATATAATTTTGCTGTTTGTATTATGGATAACTTTCTGAATCGTAAGAAACCAGTGCTTAGGCCTATCCAAAATGGCATCAATTATGGATAGTTTTTGCAAAGCAATGCAAGCACATCCCTCTCGCTGACATTACTGGTTCTTGGCGAAACCGATGTTATTCATTTCTTTTAAAAATGGCTGTGTTTCATAGTTATTGCAGGGAGTTAATAACAATTTATTTAGTGTTACTTTTTATATTATAATAGTCCTTAGCGTCATAAATAAGCAAGCGTGTGTTGTGGAAATAGTCTGTCTGCCTGTTATTTTTATTAAATTTTAAGTGATAGGGGCCTAAATTTTACTTTGTAAATACTGGGGTCCGCGAGCTATGCCTAGAAAAATATAGGGGTCCCTGGTCCTAAAAGTTTGAAAACCTCTGATTTAGACAATGCTCGACACCAGGACACCTGAATATCAGCTTTTCTCGTCCTTGTTTACTGGACTTTGCTCGGAGTAGCCAAAGACTGGCAGCTGTACAATGCCTTGTATTAGATGTAATTGGCTACTCAGCTTCATTACCTGGATGCATATTGTTGACTGACTCACTCTCTCTCATCTGCAGCAGTCTTAATTAACACTGAGCACCAGCAGACTAGACCATAATATAGAATCTCTTTGTATCAAGGGACCTCACCCCACAGCATAGTTATTAGCCCTGAATGGTGGAACCATCAAGGTAGGTGAGGGTAAGGTCAAATGCAGACAAGTGGGACCTTAAAAGCTTTGGTGGAAAAGGCTCTGCCCCGACCCACTGGGGAGCTTAAGAGTGCTTCCATAAACTGGACTGCCATATAAATGGTGACCCAATATCGTTACACATCGGTGCCCTTGGTCCTGAACGTTTGGTCAAAGCAGCTATTTAAAACTGTTTTTAAAACTTCCTGTTTATTAAGTAAACACAGTAAGCTGCACAATAGTCATAAACAACCAGACTTTTGTCTCTTGAAGTATTCCACTGGAGCCTACTCCACCCAGGGACTTAACCCACCCACCCCAACATAAGATCGTGGCTGTCACTGCTATGAACCACAGATGGATGTTTGTTAAATCAACCAGATAATTCCCACTGAAACCTTAAATGCCCATCACAAAATTTATACACTAGTAAGGTAACACAAGCTTTTCAAGTTCAAACTTTGCAAATTGCATTAGAAGTCACAAAATAATGTTCTAAGCCAAAAAACAAAGTGTTACAATGCTTCAGTTCACCCATGTTTATGAACTGGGTTCAGAACACCTGACAGGCTAGTGTCTCTCAGTTCAGTCACTTCAAGCACTGACATTTTTATATTGCAGAGAATTTCCAGTGGAGCTGAGCAACGCTAAAGTCATAGAATTAACTAAAATATAAGTCATAAGATCATAACTGTTGTATGTATTGTGCCTGGACTCTGGCAACTTTGCGGAGCTCTTTTGCGAAAGTCTTTGGACACTGCATTTCACACCAACTGATTGGAACCAGCCTAGCACCTTAAACAGAAGAATATCAGAAAATAATAACAGAACAATATCAGAAAATAATAACAGAACAATATCAGAAAATAATAACAGAACAGTGCTAAAAATTTAAAAAACAATTAAAACTTTTGTTACACATTAAAAGCTAATTCAGGTCAATAACAAAACAGGAAGATGAAAGTAAAAGGGATTCTAACATATGAAAAGCAAGAGGTAGTTAATCCATCTAAGCACAGCAGACCAATTCACGTTAAAGAATTATTGTAATAACGTAAATAAAAAGTGATATAAAAATACCATTTGCAACAGATACTGTTAATATCTCCTGTATGTTACTATGTTTTACTTAGATTTCATACACAGATCTTGCAGAATTTAACCAGTTTTCTGTACTACTGCTCAAGAGAAAATCCCCTACCTAAAAGATGCACATCAAATGCATGATTTGCGAAGTTTCCGTGAATGCATGTCCACTTATGCATTACCGTCACCCTTTACAGTTCTAAGACAGGTTAGAAGAAAGGCATAATTAATTTATAACTGATTTTTCTGATACACACCAGCTTCACTAGTCGCTACAACAACACCAAGCTCATTTTCAGCAGTTGTCAGGACGTATGAAAGTGCATCACCAAGTGACAAAACTCTTGCAAGGATGATGTCACTGGGTCGAAAGCACTTGTACATCTCAACCTGTTGACGACAAAGCAGATGTCATGAGAATACTCACAAAACACAAAAATGGCTATTGAGTGTTGTGGGAATACGAAGTGTAATTTGGCACTTGTGGTTTTACACGATACATCCAACCCTTTCTTGTGCTATACAGTCAACCGTGTAATAAAAGTTTGTTTTTTGTTACTTACTTACTTACTTACTTAGCGAATTGTATTTTTAAAGGTTACAGGGCCAACAATGGCAAGACTTCTGTGCTGGGTAGTGGATGACCTAGCCTGAGGGACAATTAATTAATTAACAATTAATTAATTAAACAATGCAGGAGCCAAAATAAAAAGCATTTTTTGATTTTAACTAGTCACCTGCCTGTCAACTACCCAACACAGTCAAATGATGTCAGATGGTGACATTTACAACTGCAATGGAAAATACTTTGAAAATAAGGTCATCAAAAGCCAATCACAAAACTAAGCCATATTATAACTGAATCAAGTACCTTACATCTATTGAGAGGTCAGATAAATAAGTTTAAATATTTAACTGAAAACAGCTGTCAATTCTTAAAATGCATCTGCTACCAGTGAACAGAAGTCTAAATACCTGTAACAACCAGTCTAAAAAGAATCTAAAATACAGCCTTGGTGCAACTTGGCAGATACCCTGAGCTTGATGCTATCACTTGGCTGGGCTCCCCAGGTGTGCGAGGGCCTGCTGCTGATGACTCCTCTAGTTAACTGTTTTACTATGCACTGTTTTACTAACTGCTGTAATTCTAGTTCTTATTATGTTATTTCTTTTGCTCTTTTAGTGGCACTATATAAATGTTCAATTAGAATTTCAGTCTCATAAATCTTTTTCTTGAAAGTGCAAGATTGAAATTAGGATTTACATTTTGTGAGAAAGGGTAGAACCAAGAGACAGGCAGAACAGGTTAAGCTGATCACTGTAAAAGACTCAAGGAAAAGAAAGCTTCACATGATATGCATGATACGAAGATGTCCTGAACAGGAAGTTTGTCATTACAAAGTTATGTTTTAAAAACTGTATAAAGCAACTGAAGACCAGGTGGCCTACTTTATCTTTCTCTTTGGCACGGACATCTCGTTTCCTGCAAACAACAACCAATGCAACCTGACACAATTTACCATAAAACTTAAAAGAAAATTACGAAATTCTAACTTTGAACAATACTGCACAAAGGAAATACTGGATAAATAACTGGAGCAAAACATAGGCAAAAACGTAATTTCTTACAGAAAAAAATATTCAACTCAAGGAACGCCTTTTACATACACTTAATAATTATGGCTACAAAAACAATTTACTCCTCCATCACAATAAGGTAACGACTCGTAAGAATACAAATGAATGAATGAATATCAAAGGATTTTGTGTTTACCATCAGGCTTCGGAAATTAAAGAAAAATCGAAACTTAGGCCATTTATGGATAATAAGATGATTGTAAGGATATAGGTTGAGTGCTTTAGTCTTGCTTTTGGGTATGTTCCATATAATCCAGTTCTATATTATACATGCATTGTCAAATCTGGTTTTCTCTCTGTCTTTGACCCTCACGATAATAGATCATATTTCTGACGAAAGTCATAAAAATGCAAATATCTCCAGATATATTCAGTTAACCTTAAAAAACTAAAAAACTGCACAGTTTTGTACAGCACACCTGTGGGAACTTCTCTGAGACAATGAATAACTATTAATGAGCAGGGTAAATACAGTTATTGAACAGTAACTCAGACTTTCACACAGATGTGATTAAAATATCAACACTGAAAAACTATTACTTACCAAATTATACCATGAAATGCTTCTCCCAGCGGTATTTCATCAACGGTAAGAATTATGCACTTACAGAAGCGAGGATTAACTTTGGTTATCTAAAATTACAATATATCCTACTTAGCAAAATTTATTCAAACCTTGGCTCCATTAGATCTGATTTCATTTCTTGAGAGGTCAAAAGTTAAACTACTCTCAAAATTTAACTCAACATAATACCATTACATAAAATAACTATGCAATAAAGTTTGATGCAATTATATCACCATCAGAACCATTTAATCTAGAGATTATGACAGATCAATAATGTCACCTTTCACCTTGTGCTGTCAGCTCCTGGATCTCTAGCGACCGTCATGATACACAGTTTCCATTGCTTCCTATTCGAAGTCAGGTCCCTTAGTTCTTCCAAATTCATGCCAGTTACATCGTGAATCTCATCCATCCATTTCTTCCTTGGTCGACCCTGTCTTTTTTTTCCCTCACCACAAGCCAACATCATTTCCTTTTCTAGCCCATCAGATCGCATAACATGACCAAAGAATCCTAGCTTCAATCTTGTCGCCTTTTGTTTTAATGACTCTTCATTCTCGACACCAATCTCCACTCGTATTGATTCGTTCGTCCTTTTCTCTGTCCATGATATTCTCAACATCTTTCTCCATATCCACATTTCACATGCGTTGACCTTTTTCTCCATGTTCTTTGTCATTGTCCACGACTCACAACCATACAGAACCGTTGGAAAGATTAGGGCTCTCACAAGCCTTTTTTTGTATCTATGCTCACATGCTTGTCCTTCCATATCTTTTCCAGTCCTATCATTGCAGTTTTCCCAATCGCAATCCTTCGTTTTATTTCTGTATCACATTTTCCTTCTTTTTCAACCAATGATCCCAGGAAAGTGAAGCTTTCTACCACCTCTATTTCTTCTCCGTCAATCTCAAAAGTATCCCATTCTGCTGTTGTCATAACTTTTGTCTTCTTTATGTTGAAGTATAAGCCAGCTTTTTCACTTTCTCTCCTTACCCTTCTTATTAATTCTATCATCTCATCTTTTCTTTTTGCCATTAGTGTTGTATCATCCGCATATCTAAGATTATTCAATGTCCTTCCCGCAATTTTTACTCCCTCTTTTGCCCCTTCCATTTCTGCCATTCTCATTATTCTTTCCGCGTATAAGTTAAACAGGAATGGAGACAAAATGCATCCCTGTCTCACCCCTTTCTTAATATTGAATTTATCAGTGTCTCCGTATTCTGTTCTTATCACCGCTATCTGATCTTCATTCTTCTTTATGTTCTCTGCCCACCGGCAGGTTCGTATGACCAATGACGCCACTGTCTTGTGCTCTTCTCTTCAGTCCACTGTATCCTTCTTCTTTTGTCATCATCCAGTCTAGCAGCATTGCCCTCGGTCTTCCTCGCGTCTTTCTCCCCTCCATCCTTCCCTCCATGATGTCTCTTAGCAGTGTCTCACTCCTTAGGATGTGCCCGATCCATTTCCTTTGTCGTCCGCGTATAGTACTTATGAGTGATCTTTGTTCTTCTACCATTTGCAGGATTTCCTCATTCGTCCTCCGTTCCACCCAGCTAACTCTCTCCATTCTGCGCCACACCCACATCTCGAAGGCCTCCAATCTTTTTATGTCGTCCTTCCTCATTGTCCATGTCTCGGAGCCGTACAGCACAACACTCCACACCAGTGTCTTCACCATTCTCTTCTTTAGATTCTTGCTTAAGGTTCCTCTCATCAGCTCTCCTCTTTTGTAAAATGCATCTTTTCCCATGGATATTCTTCTTTTTATTTCCTCATGGCATCTTGCATCGTCTGTGATCACACTTCCTAGATAGCAAAACTTCTCCACCTGTTCTATTTCTTGTCCGTTTAGTGTGATCTTTATTGTTTGTGGTATTATACCGCTTCTCTTGTTTATCTTCATTACCTTTGTCTTCTTTACGTTTATTTTCATTTCATATTCCAGTGATACCGTATTTAGACGATCCATCATCCTTTGTAAGCCCTCCTGGCTAGTTGCCAGCATCGCCTGGTCATCTGCAAATCTCAATGCCTTCACCCTTCTTCCTCCTACCTTTATCCCCTCCTCCATATCGTCTAGCGTTTCTCTTATGATCTCTTCTATATAGATGTTGAATAGGATTGGTGACAGTGGGCATCCTTGTCTTACCCCTCTTCCTATTTTTCCTGGTTCTGAGTACTCTCCATCAACTCTTATTTTCACTCTTTGTCCCATGTATAGATTACCTATCAATCTTCTTTCTCTCCAATCCACCCCTTTTCTTCTCAGTATTCCCATTAGCTTTCTCCAGTCTACTCTGTCGAAAGCTTTTTCATAGTCGACGAAGCAGATATATATGTCTTGGTCATGTTGGATGCTTCTTTCTGCTATTATCCTCAATGCTGCTATCGCATCTCTTGTCCCCTTTCCCTTTCTAAACCCATATTGGTCCTCTCCCAAGCAATTTTCTGCTTCCGCCTTTGTCTGCAGTCTCTTTGTTATAATTCTTAGCAGGATTTTTGATGCATGTGTCAGAAGGCTTATCGTGCGATGGTCTTCGCAATTTGTTGCATTCTGCTTCTTCTGTATTGGTATAATTATTGTCTGCAGGAAGTCCTTTGGCCATTCTCCCGTGTTGTAGATGTCCCGGCATAGTTGCACCACCTCGCTCATTGCCTTCTCTCCAAGATTTCTGAGTATTTCTATTGGGATGTTGTCAATTCCTTCCGACTTCCCATTCTTCATGTCCTTAATTGCAGCCAAGACCTCCTCTCTCATCACCTCCGGACCCATGCCGTCCTCCACCTGTGTTTCTTCCTGCTTCCGTTCTTGTTTCCTCATTTCTTCCTCGATGCTCCCACTTCCTGTATATAATTCCTCCACATATTCCTTCCATCTTTCCCTTATATCATCTGCGTCCTCCAGTAGTCTGCCGTCCTTGCTCTTGATTGCACCTCCTCTTCCTGTATTTTGCTTCTTGCTTAGTGATTTTATTTTACCGTACACCAAATCGCTTCGCCCCTGTTCCTGCAGGAGTTCCAGTTCTCTGCACTGCTCCTCCCACCACATTTCTCTTGCTTTATCCGTTGTTCTTCTCAGCTGGTTGTTAAGTCTTCTATATTCCTGTTTAGCCTCCTCTGTACTTTGATGTTTCCATTTTCTTCTCTCCTCCATGTCTTTTATCATCTCTGTTGTTATCCATGGTTTACGTGGTTCGTTTCCCTTTTGGAATCCTATCGTTTCAGTCGCCTCTTTCATCAATGCCTCTTTTAGGTTCGTCCACCTCTCTTCTGTTTTTGTTCCCTCTTTTAGATTTTCTACTTTTTCCTCTAGGTTCTTCGATACTTCTCCCATCTTTGTTTTTATCATTTCTTTGTTCCACTTCATTTTCTTCACTCTTTTCTTTTTGATGAACTTAAGTTGTAGGCTCACTGTCATAGCTACCATGTTATGGTCTGTATCTGCATCTGCCCCGGGAAGGGCTCTCGCATTCTTCACACTATTTCTGTACCTCTGCCTTACCATTATGTAATCCAGCTGGTATCTTTCCCTGTCTCCTGGTGATTTCCACGTGTACCTTCGTCTTTTTTCCTGCTGGAACCATGTGTTCGTTATTACCAGTCTTTGCCTTTTGCAGAATTCCATTAATTTCTCTCCTCTCTCATTTCTCTTCCCCAATCCGAATTTCCCTATAATACCTTCCTGTTCGCCCTCTCCCACTACTGCATTCCAGTCTCCCATTACTATCACATAATCCGTACCTTTGATGTCTTCTAATCCTCTCTCTATTTTCTCATACATGTCATCCACCTCCTCTTCCTTATGCGCCGACGTAGGCATATACACCTGTACTATTGTTATGTCTACTGGGTGTGCATGTATTGATACTATTATCATCCTATCTTCGACTCTTTCTATTTTCGTCACACATTTGGCTGTTTTTTCTGACAGGAGAATTGCTACCCCGTTTTGTCCCTTGTCTCCTCCAGTGTGGACAACCCTATAGCCATCGCTCACGAAATCTCCTCCCTCCTTCCATCTTACCTCTGCCAAACCTAGTATGTCAAGCTGCGCTCTTCTCATTTCTCCTATGACGTTCGCGAGCTTTCCTGGTCTTGCCATTGTTCTTATGTTCCAGGTCCCTATTTTTAGCCTTTCCTTTTCCGTCTCCGTCCCTGTTTTGAAGGTTTTCGCTTGTTGACGACCGAGGAAGCCTTGTCTTCCCCTGCCGAACGCGACTCTCCCCAATGTCTGGTTTGAATCGTTAACGTTGTTATCTGAATTTCTTATTGTCGTCATTTTTCATTTTACTCGGGATGAGATAGGGAGGTGGTTTCCCGTTGCCTTCCTCCCGGTGTTTTTATCGGGAGACACCATCTCTCTGCGTCGGTACCGTTGATCGTCCGTCCTTCGGTTTCTTCACCCATGGGGCACACGCTTATACCGGCGTGTACTCGGTCGTCCACCACGTACTTCGTTTCCAACAGGGGGGCCACGTGAAGGCGACGTGGTGGACATTTGAGCAGCAGAGGCTTTTTGAGTCGCTTGCTTGCCCCCTTTCCACCCATTATGATCTTCATATAGTCCCCTTAATAGCCATATCAAGTGTTTCGGAATTCCCATCTCAAGTAGAGTTTTCCACATTAAATCGTAGTTAATGCAGTCGAATGCCTTACTATAATCAATGAAGCAGATGTGCACCTCTTGTCCATACTCCCTTTGCCGTTCCATTATCCACCTTAGGTTGGCAATATGGTCTCTAGTTCCTCGAGATTTCCTGAAACCAGCCTGGTTCACTGGAAGTTCCCTCTCTATTGTGCTTTCCATTCTTTTGTGGATTATTTTCAATAATATTTTACTAGTGTGTGATATTATTGCTATCGTCCTGTAATTTTCACATTCCCTCGCGTCGCCTTTCTTGAATATCGGTATGAAGATCGACTTCTTCCAATCATTCGGCCATTCTCCAGTTGCCCATATTTGATTGCATAATTTTGTTATTGTTTTTATCATTGCATCGTCCCCTGCTTTTATCAGTTCTATAGGTATTTCATCATGACCCGGCGCCTTGTTATCCTTGAGTTGTTTTATTGCCCATTCTACCTCTGCTTCCATAACCTCCGGTTCTTTTTCATACCCTGTAACATCAATTTGCTCTTTTTTGACTCGTTTATCTATACTATATAACTCTTCTGTGTATTCTTTCCATCTTTTCTTCATCTTCTCTTCATCGCATATTACGTTTCCATCTCCTGTCTTCATTGAGCCCATTCTAGGTGTGAATTTTCCTGTTATTTCCTTTACTTTTGAAAGCAGTTCTTTAGTTCTCCCTTTCCTTCCTTCATCTTCCATTTCTTTGCACATTTCATTTAAATGTTTTTCTTTATCTTCCCGTGCTTGTTTTTGGAAGGCACTATTCAGTGCCCTTACCTTATCTTTGTCGCCTGCTTTCTTTGCAGCCTTCCTGTCCGCTGCCATGCCCACAGCTTTACTCGACAACCAAGTTGTAGTTGTGATTTTCTTCTTCTTTGGGATATGTTTCTCAGCAACTTCAACTATGGTTTTCTTCATTTTCTCCCATGTGTTGTTCGAATCATCTTCCGCCTCTGTCTCATCTCTCTCAAGTACTTCAAATCGATTTTTTATTTCCATCCTGTATTCCGGTGTAATGCCCTTGCAGTCGTATCTAGTCATTCGATCTCCTTTCTTCAGCTTTTTTAATTTCGTTTTCAGTGTTGCTACCAGTAGCTCATGGTCGGTACCACAATCCGCTCCTGGTCTAGTTCTCACATCTCTTATCGTGCTGTTCCATCTTTTATTTACCAAAATGTAATCAATCTGATTCCTATATTTCCCATTCGGTGACGTCCATGTGTACAGTCTTCTCTTTGGCTGTTCAAAACATGTATTCATGATTCTCAAGTCATTCCCTTTGCAGAATTCAACAAGTCTTTCTCCAGCTTCATTCTGTTCACCCAGTCCATGAATACCCATTGTTCCTCTATCATCTCCTTTGCATTGCCCCACCTTCGCGTTAAAGTCCCCCATTGTTATCAGTACGTCTCCTTTCGGAGTTCTATCCATTGTACTCTGCAAATCATTATAGAAACTATCGTGTTCTTCTTCAGTTGCTATCGATGTTGGAGCATATATCTGTATAATAGTTGTGTTTACCTTTTCTCCTCTAAATCTTACACTCAAGATTCTATCGCTCACCGTATCATATCCCATTATCGCATTTGTACTTGTCTTATCACACATGATTGCAACTCCATTTCTTCCTTTCTCTTTTTGTCCTGACATTATTATCTTGTATCCATTCCAGCTGAAATGTCCTTGTCCTTTCCATCTTGTCTCGCTTAATCCCAATATTGCTACGTCCAATTTTTTCATCTCTCCTTGGATCACATCCATCTTTCCGGTTTGCATGGTACGTACATTCCATGTACCCAATTTCATCAATAATGTCGGTGTGTTTAAATAATTTCAAGGAACCCCACACAGCAGAAAATCAATCCTGTACTCTTGGAAACAGCAGTATAATGCTGTTACATTCACCAGCTTGATTAAAGCACAGTATGAATCAATATAAATTACGTGTCTTTCTTATTGCTGATCTAGTAATGCATTAGAACTTACAAGAGAGTTCAATACATTTTTCTTTAACCTCTGCATCCAATGTTTAAATTCTGGTACTCCATGTACAACTGACAATTAGTTGTCATGCGATAAGGAATGGCAAACATGTTTCCTGTCATCACATTACATTAGTAGACTGCCATTGTCAATACTGTGCACAAACATAAGATTTCAAGACCAAGCCTTTGAGGACAACTATTGCAAAACACCTGTAGGTAATTTATGAGATATCAAACTTTTATGGCAGAAAACTGGAAGACAAAACCCATCTAAGCTATTTCCATGTATTGTTAAGCTATAGTTGACTGTTATATTCACTGCAAAAGTCTATCAAAAATTAACTTTCTTTAAATTACAAGTGTCGAATAACATCACTGCTTCTTACACGAGCTCGGACAAGTGAATTAATCGCAGGAACTACACTGTTTTCAAAATGTGATTTCACACGAACAGAACTCTGAAACAGAACAATTCAGCTGAAGATCAATTTTTACCACCAATAGATGAGCACCAATTGAGGTCCAGGGTAAGCAACACTCTTCCTATGTACATCATATTTTAGAGTCTTGGCACAGTGCTCAACGTATATTACACTGGTATATGTTCATATCTGTTTTAAAATATTGCAATGAACATTCATGCATTTTAACAAGACAGTTTACTTGGAAACATTTTTAACTAACAAAGGTTTCATTCTTAAATAACAAGCTATATTGGATATACTAATAAAAATAACAGAAGACAGTGAGTTTGAAATCAATAAAAACCAAGCCTTCAGTTTCCTTGACTAAACAATGCATTCTGTGATTACATGTATGCAGCATTTCAAGAGCATATTATGGGAAACAGGCTATGGTGATGTAAACAAGTGGAAAAGACGAGTCTTGAGTTTAGTCCTAAATGAAATAAAAAAAATTACTAACGGAATAGACACGATCGGTAGCAAATTCCAAAGCTAACATCAGCTAATTAGAAAGCCCAAAACTGTCCTGGTGATAAGTACAGCAAGAGTCAAAGTGTCTGATCACTGAGTACATATTTCTAGTTCTGAAGAGTGAGCAATGAACAAATCAGATTGACTGATTTAAGCGTAAAACCTTAAAAAGTCTAGTGAATGCAATACCAGAATATGAGTATATGACCACTAAAAATGTAATCTTAGTGAGCACGAAGTGGCACAGAATTCCATGGATGGTATTTTACAGCCATCCAAATACTAAATGAGTATACTAAATGAGTATAATATTTGCTACTTTGCTTCACCTGCTATTATTGTATCAACATTAGGCAGCCAATAAAACAGCCTTTGACTTTGCTATCAATCAGACAGAACTAAACTACTACTAATAATCCACGAAACTGTAAAGCACCACTGCATTAACGCTCAAGTCGTCATCAGTTGATGGTCATTGCTGAGCAAAGTTGGTGCGCATGCCAAATTCCAGCATAAGTCTGATAAAAAGCTAAGAGGGAAGTCTGAAAAGAAATGAAGGAAATGAGTCCAACAAATAATATACATCTAAAGGACACATGTCTATAGAGCAAACTTTTGCCAGAAGAGAGCTTCACAGTCTGGGGCCAGCAATAGAAAAGGCAAATTAAATGTAATATAATGTAAATCACCTAAATTTCTTTCCCAGCACTGCACAGACAAGCACTATATAAAATTCAGTTCAAAACAGCCAGGCTGTTTGGTCAGTTCTGATGCCAAATCTGCATCGAGGGCAGTGGCGTAGCCAGGTTTTAACACCAGAGGGAGCGAGCACATGAAAAAAGACCCCAGCCACCAAAATAAATAATTTCAATTATTTACATTCATTATGATTGTAAATAGGCCTATTTATTTTTGTACTTTAAATAGAAGCACTGAAACACCCAAAAGGTAGTAAAAGCAATATATGTAGTAAATGTGTAATAGTAGCCTATAATAGTGTAGGACTACTATAACATAACAGTACAAACACAAACCAATTAAAACAGCCTTTTTCGTCTAGACTTCATTTTAGCAAAGTTATCGATTACTTCCTTATGATCCACTTCACTAGCGAACTGTCTTTCGATCGTAATCAAAGCTAAACCAGACAATCTGTATGTCCTCGCCCATTGTAAAATGTATACGTATGATTTTATGAGTTTGAGTCGGCTAAAGCAGCGGTTCTCAACCTGTGGTCCGCGGACCACTGATCGCGGCCATCTGCCTGGTGGTCCGCGAGCATGGCTTACAATTTACACCATCATTTTTTTACAACTAGAAACATGCAAACAGACAAATTTTTGTCAATCTATACATATAATATCCATATAGTGTCCGTCTGTCGGGGGACGCTACGTCACAAACGGGTTCCGTTCTATTGTGAAACATAAACCGTTTGTCTTGACGACGGCGATAACCAACGATACATATCGGCCTATAATATGACGTCATAATATGACGGGCAAATACACTAGTGTTTTAACGTTTGTCTATTTCAATCGCTAGAATCGGCTAGATGGCAGCATGAAACTAATAATACACCGATTTATTGCAAAACATTCTTTTGCATTAATTTGTTTTTGGCACAATTTTTAGTGGTGGACCGCAAATGAGAGACACAAAGTTTACAAGTGGTTCTTGAGTCTGAAAAGGTTGCGAATCGCTGGGCTAAAGGATTGTTCCACACCAGCGCTAAACAACAAAATTTTGGAAGCCACATTTGTAAAATGCTCAAATGCTCATGTCTCTGGTTATATGCAGAAGGTCCTACATTGGCTTCCTGTCAGCCAACGCATATCATGCAGGGTTGTTTCCCAGGTGTGTCGGTGCCAGCTGGGCTGCACTCCAGCTTATCTGCGGGTCCTTTGGCGCCTCGTGCTGGGAGTTCAGGGTAGCCGCCACCTCCGCTCTTCAGGGAAAGGGATGCTCATTGTGCCTTTTGCCCGAACAGCCACCACGCGAAACAGTGCTTTTCAGTGGTGGGCCCGACGGC
Organism: Allolobophora icterica; assembly: GCA_963556255.1. Classification (NCBI taxonomy): domain Eukaryota; kingdom Metazoa; phylum Annelida; class Clitellata; order Crassiclitellata; family Lumbricidae; genus Allolobophora; species Allolobophora icterica. The sequence goes on along the minus strand of OY744602.1, from coordinate 76,280,400 downwards.
ATGGAACGAGCTCCCTTTGGAGCTGCACCTGCTCCTCAGAACTCCCACTGATACGTTTTACATTAGATTGAAAACTGTTTTATTTGGCCTTGCTGTAGTCGGGAGCACCTCTGAGTACCCCCCTTTAAGAGGTGCTATAGGCTATAGGCTATAGTGTTAATGCATTCTTTTAGTTGTGCTATTTATAACACAATCTAGAGACAATATATAGGTTTCAATCATGAATTTTTTTCTGGAATCATCCCCTGATATTCCCTCATGGAATTTCTTTCTTTTTCGAACTCTATGTTGCTCATATAGTCAATAGTAATATCACGTTTTTGAGCCAGCTCAGTGGTTTCATTCTCGTGAATGAATGAATTCTCAGTCCGTTCAAACTCAGATTCAAATTCATTTCCCATGTTTTTCCTCTCCTTTTCAAATAGTTGAATTAGAAGCTCAGAGCAAATCAATGCTACTTTTCTGTAAATGTGTGTATAAACTGAAAGCCTTCTCAGGCACTTTTTCGTAGAATATTACAACTAAGAATTCAAACATAAAGTGTCAGAAGAATATCTTTTGCCTCAGCCAGCTGCTTAGTAGTGTAGTTTGAAAGAGGCTTACCGTATAAGGACAGATTGACATAATTATTTCTTATGTCGTTTGAACGATTGGAATAAATAATTTTCGAACGATTGGAATAAATTAATTGTGAAAAAGGCCCCACATTTTGGAAAATGGTCTCAGGGGGAGACCCCTGCTCCCCCTAGCTACGCCTCTGATCGAGGGGTTCAATATTGGGGGAGTTAAGTCATGAGTATTTGCCTCTTGAACTTACTTGTCCATCTTCATCGGTAAACTTCTGTACAATGCCAGCCAGGCTGGCACAGATGTAACCGTTGTTCACATATGTACCATCTCCAGCCTTAAAATCACTTGCTTTCACAATCCGTTCCCCTAAACAAATAAACATACCAACATAATGCCAACAGAAAGACACAGCTTTTAACTGAACTAAAATAGCTTGTTTTAGTGTATGCTGATGATACCCCGGCTTATGTCCATGGCCCGGCTTCTGCGGCCGCTGCCCTAGTTGATCAGGCTGTGCATGCACTGGAGACTTGGATGTCTTCAAACCTTCAGTTGAATTCTGACAAGACTTGATCTACCAGCCATCTCCCATAATGCAATTCGCTAAGTGAGTAAGTAACATGAACTTTAATGTCCTCTTTCCGGTTGTTTTGCGCTATACTGTGTGTTGGGGGAATAGGAAAGTGCATTTTGGCATGCAGTTGTTTTAAATAAACTTTTAAATAAAATCATTTAGTTCTGTTTGTAATAAAAGTTCGTGTTCGTTACTTACTTACTTAGCGAATTGCATTATGGGATGTGGCAGATAGGTAGCAGCGCTCTATTGGAGCGAAGTCAGTGGCAGCCATATTGTTTATATACACAGGCACTCAGTCTGCGTGATTACCCTAGCTGGACATGCAAACCGAAAGATAGCCTTTTAAACCCTTTCAATGTACTTAAGACTGGGATCCAACGCAGCGTATATAGCACGTAGCTCGAAACATGCTATAATTTTACATCTCAGCGCAGTGGAGGAGGAACCGAAGCTGACGCATTTTGAATGACTTCGGAGAAATGGAATACATTACTTGAAAACCACGTAATGGGGGGCCCGATAGCGCATTGGATAACATCTGGCGTAGAGTGCGAGAGGTACAGAGATCGAGTCCCATAGGCGGACATGCTTTGTAGGCTGCAATTTGCGCCGTGTATTGCAGGCTGTCTGTTCTGTTAGTAGTTAAGATTTATCGCATAACATGTACATGTACAGCGCAGTGCGTTTGCAGGCGCTTAATTAAAGAATAAATATTATTATTATTATTAAACAAACCACGTGAATCACACCACTAAACGCACAATGTAAACTTTTACAAAACAACCAATCGGGAAAATCCAGCTAAATTAAAATTAATCTGACAATCCATGGCACAAATTAATATAAAATTTGATTAGAGTTACTCAAACATTTCTAATAAAACAAACCAGGAATACAAATTTTCTGTGCCTCCATTTTACACATCAAACAAGATCTGGAAATAACGTCTGTAAGCTGGTTCCCCGCTAATCATATTAGTAATGGAAACCGAATGCTGTTGCTTGCGAAAACTTCCTACGCACCGCCGTATAAATAATTACGTTGGCTTGTTGTAAGTGGCTGTAAGATCTTGAGTCGTAACTTAGCTACGGTTTTACGCATCTACTTATTAACGGCGTTCTATTTAATATATTAATAGTCTGATTTCGATGCATATGATTATAGGAAATTTTACCGGCCAGTAAATAATTGCGTCTAAGACGATTCGAAAATGACGCAGTCTGGTTTCTTGCTGGTAATGGAAACCAAAAGTCGTCAGGCTGATGCAAAACTGCCTACACACATAGATGATTGTTTCTGTTACCTCGTTGTCGGAAACTAATAATTAACCGACATTATTTTCATATCAGCTGACTACCCGCAACTTGTTTGCCTAATTACTTATCAGTAGGCCGATGTAGTGGTGTATGATTTAAGGAAATTTCACTTCAATTTTAGGGAAATTGAGAAAGTAAGATTTCCTGAAAAGACTTCCTGGAAGATCGATCAAGTTACACTGAATAACGCGGAACTACGTATAATTCGCATAGTCACATCAGCTGAGGCTTGGGACGAGACATTGCCCATACAAGTGTGGCTTTTGTGGCTGCCGGTTGGATAATTTAGCCGTCAACCTTCTACGTAGGCCTACATACTCGTTCCGTTTTAAGGCTGTCTTGTTAATATAGCTGTAGGGTATAATAACGAGGCAATAAGGTCGTCGATCAGAAAGTGATCTGCAACAGATGTTAGTGTTGAAGGTCACCCACTTGTTTGACTTTCAAAATCGTTAAATTTTAAATGAAGCTGGAGCTTCCGTTCAGATATCAGTTGAAGTGGTATGTTTCTATTATTACTATTAATAATGCTATAATAAATGTTCTTTCGTAATCGTGGTACGTGTGACCAGTATGAGAATTGTAGGAAAAAGACTGGGGGGTTAGACTTTGACTTACATGGAGTTGGGGTGTGCAATGAAGACTTTACTGTGGGGTCCTAAGAAAGACTGGGGGTTAAACCCCCCTCCACCCCCCGACAATTCTCACCCTGCGTGTGACTGGCCAATACAAACGGCTGTGCCACATAACTGAGGTAAGAATTTAATTCTCACTTTAACCTAAACATTCCCACATACCAGCCTATCCTAAGATTAAATAAAACTGAAGTTTTGAATTAATGCCTCCTTTGCATCGGTATATTACATACCGTTACATTACCGTACTTGCTGTAGTTACAGTATAGGCTAATTATATCGGTACTGGTTACAAGTGGTGTATATATTTTATAGCATAATTATAAATTAGATATATTTCTTCCATAGAACATGCATTAAATGGCATTAGTCTCAGGGCTGTAGTCGAGGGTATACGCGGGTATACACTATACAGCGAGTACTCACCTCTAGAAACCGTATACTCACCTCACAAAATATTTATTTATATTAAATTACTGTAGCATATACTCACAAAATACTGTAGCATATACTCACCTCTAATTTGTTTTGGAAAACTAACCAGTAGCGTGTACTCACCTCAAATTTTACCACTACAGCCCTCATTAGTCTGTATGGGCCAACAGTATGACTGCATTACATCTTTGATAAACAAGTTTAATTCTAAAATTTCTGAATATGGGTGCAAGTCAGTGAGACTGGGCCATTTAAGACAAGAGAGTAAGCACATCTTTGCCTATATTTCTTTTTACTGACCAATTTCAACCTCTCTGTTTATATTAACATGTATACATACATGTATATATATATATCATTTATATTATATATATATATATATATATATATATATATATATATATATATATATATATATATATATATAGCCTTTGCATTTTTGTTACAGAATTTATATACTTGGGGTATATAACACAAATATATTTATATATGTTATATACTCCAAGTATATACTTTTACAGTAAAAAGTAAATGTACAGAGGGTTGGTTTTTTAATATATGATACCAACAGACATAGCAAAGTTACTAAAATGTTTGAGTTAGGACTGGGATGGGTGAACATATATGGAATGCCACATCACCTGGTAACAACTCGGCCTTCCGTTCTTTATTGTTTGGTAAAGGAATACTCAGTGTTTTAGTTGTCGAGGTGTGGGTTCAACCCTTGCTCTTTTTCTAACCTCTCAGCTAAGTAAATTATCTTGAAACTTAAGTGTAAGGGTTCTGTAAGGTATGTTTTATGATATTTTGCATACACCTATTTAGACATGTGATAATTTTAATTCACAAGTCATCAGTTGTTTCATGTGCACCATATTAACAACATTAGATTTTGACCTGTGTTGGTGTACTTTTTAACCACCTTTTCTGAAAACTGAAACACTGGGAATACCTACACAAGTTGGGAGGTTAAAAAGCGTGTGCTGTAGTTGGATGGCTGTACAGTTAATACTGTGGTAGACCTAATTCAGTCAATCAGTTTATTGACTCGTTGATCATTATACAAACAAACACATTAGGTAAAAAAATAGTACAGTTAATACTCTTTGTAGCAAAGTGCATTTATAACTTGAGCTTACCGTACGTGACAGTGAGTCAGCCGAAAAGGATCAATAGACCCGGTAACAACTCGGCTGGCTCATTTACCAGTCTAATTTGTGTTAAATCAACACAGTCACACAAGTAGTTTATCTCATCACATGGAATAGGCTATAAACACAAGGCAGAACAATGAGGCAGCAGCTGTCAAAATACTTTTCACTGTGTCAGTAATACAAACATCTGCAATCTAGATTTGAACTGATTTACAGTTACAACATTTTTAAAGTTTATGTCTTTTAAGTTTATTTTTTAATGTTTATGTCTCCAGGAGCATGCTTCTGAGGAGTTTCTTTTAAGGCATGTAAACAACTCTGTTACCTTTACTTGTAAGTACCTGCTACGCAAGGAAGTATATCTGTATATAATTAGGGAAAATTGTAAAATCCATCAAACACTGTAACGATGCTGCATTGGTTTCTCAGTCACTTTTACCACAAGCCAGTTAGTTGTTAAAAGTTAAGATTAAAAAAGAGTACTAATATATATACTTTCCAGTGGAAAAATCAGTCAGTTATAGAAATGCATGAAGATTTTATATTGTGTACAGCTAGGTCAAGAAAGTCTTGAATACTATTAAAGCCAAGTCTAAGACATACCTGTACATGAACTTTCATGAGTAACTACATAGCTAAGCTATTTAACTCGGGATTTTAACACATAAAATTACAATAAAATCATAGATCAAATGTTCTACTAAATACATGTTCTACTAAATATAATTGTAATATAATTTAAAAAAATTATAATTGACATTGAACATTAAAGTTAAATCAAGAGCATCATATTATTCACAATAAACCATTTTTGTAAAAAAATTACTCAGTTCTGTGCATGCTTATGTTCAATAATGAAATTGTCAGATAACGCAAAAACTCAGCAAATATTTCCCTAAACTTATTTAATTTTCACTTCTGATATTTAATATATTTAACTGTGAATTTAAAATAGACCTCAGCATTCATTGTAACAGACATTCAGCACTGGGCGTCTTCAAATCGGCTAAGGCTTATTCGGAACGAGATTCAATCTTCTGATTCATGCAGTTCACATGATTGGAAAAATGACAGCAAGTGCAAAGATGGTCAAGGACTTGATAGGCTTGCAATCACAACATATCCTCCAGTACTTAGGCAATCTTCTGGAGAAAGAGTAATCAGTGGTCAACTATTGTCATTCCTTCTGGCATTGTTTTATCAACTGAGTCAGTAGGCAAACTAATTTTTGAAGCCACTGTGACTCATTATCCCCTGCACGCAATTAAGCAAAGTAACCTATCCTTCGGACGTATCTCCAACAGATCTCACTGCCCAATTCCTTACTCTTTTCCTGTCTGCAGTTTTGGAATCATTGGGTAACACCTGAGATACTGTTACTCTAATCTTTCTTATCAGAAACATCCCAAGAAACAAAGTTTAAGCCACAAATCAATCTTATCAGGCTGCAATGTATCAGCTACTCTCAATGGTCCTCAAACGGCACTAATATTCCTATAAAATGTACACACTGGCATATCTAATAAGAATATCACATAAGAATTGAAGAGTGTGACTTGTTGTTGATCAGACAAGCTCTTTCAACTCTGTTTCCTCCTTCTCCTCACCTTCTCCACACCTTCTAACTCCAGTGCGCAATTCTATACCAAGTTTTTCCAAACAGCTCATATAACTGATTTTATTATGCCCATGGCTTTCAGGTGGAATACTTGTGTTATCTTGAAAGGATATATTATCACTCAGAGCCGATCCATTTATCTCTTCAAAAACAACTTTCTGTGATGTATGTTCAGCAGTTTCATTGTAGCATCGGACTTTCGGACTACCACCATCTTGTGAATCAGACCTTCTGGAACTAAACTGTGGACTGACAATCTGTGGCACAGTTGGCTGTTTTGGCAACCCTCTGTACTGGACAGTTATAGGTGAATTGTTGCTCAAGGTATTTTCTTGACTTTCATTCTTGTCCAGGCTCCTACTAACAGAACATGAATCCACACTCACTTGATATTGCTCTTCATCTTCTGTATGTGCTGTGGTCTCATCATTCTCTACATAAGGACCAATTTTTATGCAATTATTATTCCCAATCTGGATGCATACAATCTGAGTATTCTTTAAAGGGCTGGCATTGATATTAGCACTAGTGCAGGCATTGAAGCACGCTTCTGCAAGGAAATTGATGTCGGGATTGGAATTGGCACTGTCGTTTGTATTACTGTCACAGGAAGAGTCGGTTGGCTCCTGTTCAAACAGGTCAACTCCTAAAATATAAAACAACCAACCAGATTTAAAACAGTACTAATTCTTTTCATATATACAAATTTCGTTTTGAAGGAAACCTGGTAATGGTCAAATATTTTTGCTCTACATCTGATGGATGAAAAACTTTATTTCAAAGCAGTTGCTCTCAGAAAATACACAAATCTGAAATCCAAACCTGCCAATCACAGACCTGAAAAATATTGCAATATGCCCTTGCTATGGCCTGTGTCTCCTCACTGATATATATGCTTTGCATGTCAATGTATTCGGATCAAAAACTGTTTTAGCAGTGCAAAGCTGAAGGCTCTGGTGAAACAACTCATTCAGAGTATGCAAAATCCTAGCATCTGAACCAAATTAAGCTTTTAGTGCATTTGTAAGGTTCTTAAAAGGCACTATATAAATAGCCATATGAATAATTATGTAAGTTTCCATAAAGTTTTACCAACAGACATTTTATATAACAAGCTACCTGAATTCAAATTTTCATCCTGAGGGCTTGGTCGAGCCATTGGATGCTGTTGGTAATACTCTTCTTCTAGAATCTTGGCTAGTTCTGTCAGATTTTCTTTCCTCAGAGCTGCACGGAGCTCTGGCCATGTCACTTTACCAATAATGACATCATACAGCTTCATCGCACCAGAAGAACGGCAACCAGAGTTGCACAGTACCTGATCCTGCAATGTAGACAGTTCAAGCAAGTTTGAATAAATAAATTTGTAAGAAATTGTTTTATGTGGGTCAAATCACTAAGGCAATCTTTTGCTGATATAAACCTAGAAACAATTAAGTTTATTTAAATATATAACAACTGGTTAAATCAGAACTAATAAGCCACCTAAAGGAAAACTTTTTAAAATTACTCGATGCATCTTACAACTAGTATAAAATGAAGACAGCTCACAAAGGCTCAAGCAGGTGAAATATGGCACAATCCATTATATAATGTGGCTACAGAGAATTGGAGGTGTCTGGAGAACTTTCTAACTTTGCAGCAACCTTTCTAAATTACTCCTCCTCTTAACAGATTATGATTAATATTTTTTATTGAAAAACCAAAAGCGAACCGCACATTGGTGAACAAGTATAGAAAAAATATAAAACATTTGGTACATTTGGTTGATCCAGAATATTGGTGCTGTAACCAGGGCAACCCTGTTCAGCAATAAATTAATGGTGGGATGACATTTAATGGGCATTGTTACTATGTTATAATGTAGATAATGGTTACATGTAATTTTAGTAGTCCTGTATAATAAATCACAGCATCCTGCATAATAAAATCCGAAAATTATTACCTACCATTACACATAATTACAACTGTAGACTTGCATCATATATAAACTGTTCATGTCACTAAGGGAACAAGCTTTGTTTACTGTTTACAGACTGTTCATACTGTAGAATATAACACATCACCATTAAAAACTTCAGCCTCAATCAACAACTAGCCACTCCATCGAGGAAATGGAAGGAAGAGACGTAGGTTGTCATTTAAATCTGTTTAGTAAAGACGTTTGTGTGTTCGTAAAGAGTTTTCGGATATATACTTTTCATGTCTGCTTAAATTATAACAGGAGTATTGCATTTGCGTAGTTGATTGGGATCTTGCTTTTAATCAAATTACTGTTGGCCACTGTTTTATTATCTCAACCCTTCAGGCTGGCACATGGGCATTCTATTCCACATAGTGAGCTCCTCATTTCTTGATGCACTGTTTGCTGACCATTCATTGAACTACCACCTATATGCCAACAACAATCAGCTTCTCATTTATTTCAACAGTTCTTTGTCTCCTCTCCAGCTTTGCTCATCTGTTTTTGGGGATGTGTAAGCTTGGATCATATTTAATAAGCTTCTTTTGAATCCGTCAAAAGAAGATAATAACTTCAAATATAAACTGTTCATGTGACTAAGAGAACAAGCTTTGTTTACTGTTCACAGACTGTTCATACTGTAGAATATCACACATCACCATTAAAAACTTCAGCCTGAATATTTGACTGCCTTGATTTCACTTGCTTGACACAAGCCAATATTTTGACCCGACTCCTCATAGATCTCAACCAGTTACGTCAAAATGAAATCTGGTTTTTGGAACAAAGCTCAGAAGCAACTAGAGATGCCTACACAAATCAAATTCGATTGTCCGGACTCGGAAACCATGTTTAATCTAATGTTAATTTAAATATTCTAACCTGGCTAAAAGCATGTGAACATGCTTGTTGGATTCAACAGCGAACTGTTACATCTTTCTCCATGAATTTTCATTCCCTGATTTCTGAGACTAATAGGCGTATGTTCTGGTGCTTTCACACGATCTCCGGTGGTTCATCAAATGGTGATAGTTTTTACAGCATATTATTAAGAGGGATACAAACAATAAGCGTAATTATAAGAATATGCTTGTCAAGGTATCGTGCCCAAAAACGCTGACACGAACACCGGCAATTTTACTTACTCTGTCATAATCTATCAAACAGTCCAGCCTTGAAGCCAGTGAAACTGGATTGACCACCTTGTCTGTGAAATCGGATAAATGCCGCTGAATTACTTCACGCAATTCCATTTTGTAGAAGATAATTAACGCGGATACACCAGTCGCCAAATGATTTGCACACAATTATTTGCACAAATCACTTCTTATCAGCAGTTCAGGTGTAGGTTCAGCGTCGTCATCACTTCTGCTTTCCGTTTTACCAAAACTGAAGGTTTACCCAATAATAATGTCGATGGATTTACCCAAAACATAGAGACAATGCATTGGGTTTACGATGAGGTTCGTCCACTGCGAAGCTGACTTTCAATGGTGCCAACAAAAGATAAACACAGTGTAGTATGATCACAGAATAAATGATTATTTATGTGAACAACTAGGTTTATTGCAAAGTGTATACACTTGTGGGGCGTGGTGGCTCAGTGGTAAGTTCGGCGCCTTGTGACCGGAGGGTTGCAGGTTCGAATCCCACTCTGCGTACGGACCTTGGGCAAGTCCTTCACTCGTGGCGCTTCGGCGTGAAAATTCCGACACAGTATCAAATGCTGTAGTCGGGAGCGCCTCTGAGTAGTAGTTGACTGCGAGAGGCGCTATAGAAATATCCGGAATAAATAAATAAAATTGGGTTTATTGTTTTTTTTTCTCGAATATTGTCTTGGTACCGTGTACAGATTTGAAATGAAAAACTTATTTTGTAGTAAAAACGCTTAAGCAAAGTTCTTAAGAGTCATAGATTTAATCTGGGATTAAGATTACTAGTAATCTTAATCCCAGATTTAATTGTAGGCTTTAAAGTCACCAACAAACCAAATCAACGTATCAACTGTTTTATAATACTGGGTTTAAGGTTGATATGATGTCCACTATGATGTCCAGTTAGGCTCTGTTGCTATTATTTCATTTTAGATCTAACGTTATTATTTCTGTCAACGACCTATTATATATAAATGATTTCTGTACTATTTCCTTTCCTCTGTGTGTAATGTTGTATGTAAAGCGCTTTGCGTTTGCTAGCGTTTATTAAAGAATATACTTACTTACTTACGTACTTAAATCCAGATTCTTTCATTCATTTATTATTCCTTTAAACGTACGCACGAGAAATTTCGTGCTGGTTTAATTATACGCCTAGTACCAGATGCGATTTATCCGAGTGAATAAACGTGGTTCTCGCAGGACTAGTCTAAAAGCCCTGAGCTGGTCTCGACCCACCGCCGCCATTTCGTAGGCGCCGCAGCTTGTTTTTTGCAGTCTTGTTGTCAAGACCTTAAACCTCAAGACCAAGACTTTGAACCTCAAGACCAAGACCAAGACTTTGAAGACCAAGACTTTGAACCTCAAGAGTGTCAAGACCAAGACTTTAAACCTCAAGACCAGGACCGAGACCCAAAAAATCACTTCATACCCAGACTGCCATTCCTTACAAAAAATGTCCAGTCAGAATACTCGCTATTTTATTATTCAAGCAAAACAACACTAAATGCAGACTGCAGAGAATTCTGAATTAGTATTTACAAAAGTTCTTCAAGCGAAATGTTATTCCAAATGCCTGTTGCATTTTGTAAAAACCAATTCACTCTGAAATGACTTGGAAATTTACATAGTCACACACAATATATACAAAATTACTCAGTTCTGTGAAAGCTAATTTTCAATAACGAAATTGTCAGATAACACAATAACTCAGCAAAAATGCAATTAATATTCCCCTAGACTTATTTAATATTCATTTCTGGTATTTAATAAATTATATATAAGTGTTTAACACAGACACAACCAGTCCTGAGTATTCATTACAATAGACATTCAGTACTGGGCGTCTTTGATCGGCTGACACTCAATCAGAACAAGATTCAATCTTCTGATTCACACAGTTCATGTGGTTGGGACATGATACGGTGGCATTTTTTAACGCTTGGAATCACAACATATCCTCAAGTACTTAGGCTTTCTTCTGGAGGAAAAGTTATCAGTGGTGGACTATTTTCATTCCTTCTGGCATCAACTGAATAAGTAGGCAAACTTAAATTTTTTGAAGCCACTGTGACTCCTGTTCACCCCTTTGCCCTGATGCACGTGGGACTACTGCAATTCTATTGGCTCTTTGAGGTTGTAGGATACATCACGTCCTCAAATCGAAAAAGTCTAGTACACATCAAACTATATGCAACTTTGAGGCAGTGCACTGGCTCTCAATTGAAAACATGGCTACATTCAAAAGTTGTGTACTTCATTTGGGTTGGTAGATGCTGTGACTCCAGATTACATCAGGCAGTTGTGTTCCCAGTCCAAGTCTGGTTATGATAACTATGCTCTGTGGAGACCAGCTGCCCCAGACTTCTGGAACAATCTTTTGCTGAAACCCTGAACTTTGCCAAGAAATAACACCTGAGATACCAAAACTCTATTTACTTTGATCCCAAGAAACAAAGTTTAAGCCACAAATGGTTAGATCAATCTTATCGGACTGCAATGCATCAGCTACTCTCAACGGTCCTCAAATGGCACTAACATTCATATAACACAAGTACACACCAGTATATCTAACAAGAACATCACAAACGAATTGAAGTGTGACTTGTGGTTGATCACTTATTAAAGCTCTTTCAACTCTGTTTCCTCTTCCTCCTCCTCACCTTCTTCATACGTTTTATCTCTATTGCGCCATGCTATACCATTATCAAGTTCTTCTAAACTGATCACATCACGGATTTCACTATTTCCATGGCTTTCAGACATAGTATTTGTGTTATCATGAGAGGCAATGTTATCACTGGGAGCCGAGTAGACCATTTCGTCACAATTTCTTTCTTGAAAAATGAGTTTTTCTGGAGTGTGTTCAGCAGTTTCATTGGGGCAACATATATTTGGACGACCACCATCCTGTGAATCAGAACTGCTGGAACTAAACTGTGGACTGGCGTTCTCTGGCGTGGTTGGCTCAGTTGGCAATGTGCTGCACAGAACAGAATTGTTGTTCATCGTATTTTCTACACTTTCATTATTGTCCAGGATCTTACTGACATCATTTTCCACACACACCTCATATTGCTCTCCACATTCTGTGTCTGCTGTGATGCCATCATAATCTGCATTCGCAATGGTGTTCATGCGGTTATTATCCCCACACTGGAAGTTCACAGTCTGAGCAATGATCACAATAGTGGCACCATCTTTCACATTCTTGTCGAGGCTGGCTTTGGCACTGGCACTGGCGCAGGCTTTTTCAAGGAAATTGATATTTGCGCTGGCATTGGCTCTGTTCTTCATGTTACTTTCGCTGCTAGAGTCAGTTGGCTCCTGTTCAAACTGGTTAACTTCTAAAATATAAAAAAACAACCAAATTTAAAAACATAAATTGTTTACATACATGTAGATACAAACCTTCTACTAAAGAAAAAACCTGATCCAAAACAGTCATAATAAGAAATATGAGCACCTCAAATACAACTACCATATGTCAATCACAGATCGAACAAATATTCCAAAATGCCTTAGCAGTTGAGACCAAAACCGCTATTGGTAATGGTTACATATTCTTGGTCTTACACCTTTGATGGATGCAAACTTCTTTCAAAGCAGCTGCACTCAGAAAATACATAAATCTGAAATAAAAATACATCAATCACAGACCTGACTAATACTGTAACAAGTTATGGTCCATGTCTGCTCGCTGATATAATGCTTTGCATGTAAACATAAAGTGTGGACTCATTAACAGGCTCTCAGATAACACGCTGTTCTGCTTAACACAAAGCAGTGTTAAGTCCACAAAGCTATCAGCTTAACACGTCATATTGGTTAATGCATGGGACAGATGGACGGACGGGCGGCTGGACTTTCAGACAAACAGACTGATGGTCGGCTAGGATGGACTGATGGTTAGCTAGGGTAGGCTGAAGGTTGGATGGATAGACTGACAGTCAGAGGAATGGACTGATGGTTGGATGGATGGAGTGACGGTTGGATGGTCAGACAGTTGGATGGACTGATGGTCAGATACACAATTGGATAAACGAACAGTGGGTCAAATTATTAAGACGTGTACCCAGGGCATGGATCGACACACAGTCGGATTGATGTAACGTAGGCAATAAGTTGTTTCTGCATTAGTCTGTTTTACACGTGGTCCGGTTTACGTGCCATTTCGATGGCTTGTCACTCCACAACTTCATGTTAATAGGTCCACACTGTACTTGAATCCAAAAGTATTTGATCAGTGCAAAGCTGAAGGCCCAGGTGAAACAACTAATTCAGACTATTTAAAATCTTAGTATCTGGGCCAAATTAAGTTTTCAGTGCATTAGTAAGGTTCCTAAAAGGCATTATATAAATAGCCATATCAGTGCCTCCACTCATTGGGAATTTTCCCAAGATCTTGGGAATTGGCGGATCGTCTTGGGATCTGGGGATTTTCCATGGCATTCTGGGGATTTTTTACTGAGGTCTACAGTCATAATATAATGTTAATATTTCATACGGAATTATAACAATAAGCACTTGTTGACTTGTTGTCGTTGAGTGCCTCGTTGGCGATGTGTCTACGGCTACTGGTCGTTTACTTCTGTACCTTACTTACACTTATCTTGTGAAGAACATGACGTCATACTTCATCCGTACATTCCGTAGATTTCCGTAATCCATAGTCCCATACATTTTACCGCGAATGCGGACGTTCCAAGTTTTTACGGAATTATTAAAGGAAAAAACTAAATGTGGACAAATCGTCGTAAAGTCATAGCAGTTTTAAACCGGAATTTGTCATGGTATCGTCTGATTCAAACTCTGAGTCTGGCGACACTGGCGCCGAGCTGCGAAAGAAAGCAAAGGTATGGTATACACAACTGTTCATCGAGGAATGGCTGAAAATCGATGAATTTAAACTTTGGCTTAAACCATGGTGAGGAGATAAATATGCAGCAAAATGTAGTGTTTGTTCCAAAAACACTGAATGGCGTTAACAGGTCAGCACTAGTGAAACATGCAGAGTCTGCCAAACACGTTAAAAACTACGAAACAAAACAAAGCATGATTTGTATCAACATGTTCTTTAAGAAACCGACCACTCCCACCAGTTAGGCCTACTTGAGATTTTCGTACAATCTTGGGATTTTTAGTACAATCTTGGGATTTTTGTGGCAAGATCTTTGGATTTCTGAAAATGGAGAGTGGAAGCACTGAGCCATATGCACATGTAAGTTTCCATAAAGTTTCACCAATACGCATTACTACAACATGCTACCTGGATTCAAATTTTCATCTTGAGGGCTCGGTCGAGCAGTTGGATGCTGTTTGTAATATTCTTCTTGTAAAGTCTTGGCTAGATCTGTGAGCTTTTCTTTCATCAGAGCTGCATAGAGCTCTGGCCATGTCACTTTACCAATAATGACATCATAAAGCTTCCTCACACCATAAGAACGGCCACAATATTTGGTGTTGCACATTACCTGATCCTGCAATTTAAACAGTTCATGCAATTTTGATTATATAAACACATCAGAAATTGTTTTATGTGGGTCAAATTATTAAGACGTCCTTTTGCTTATCAATATAAACTAGAAACAATGAAGTTTATTCAAAACTGATTAAATCAGAACTAATAAGTCATCTAAAGGAAAACTTTTTAAATTACTCAATGCATCTTACAATTATAAAATTAAGACAACTCACAAAGTCCTTTATGGATCAAGCAGGTGAAATATAGTACATTGCATAATGTGGCTACACAGAAGTAGAGATGTCTGGATAATTATGTCACTTCTCAGTAACCTTTCTTGGCTGTCTACAGTACTCCTCCTATTACTGGATATATTTGATTGGTCCAGAATACTGGTGCTGTACCCAGGGCAACCTTGTTTCCTTTAGAAATAAATTAATAAGTGGGATGACATGTATTGGATGCTGTTTTACTAAATTATGATGTAGATAAATGTTCACATGTCATTTTAATACACCACAGCATGCTGCAACAAAATCTGAGAACTATTTAGCTACCATTACACATATTTTGCAGACTTGCATCATATATAAACTGTTAATGTGACTAAAGGAACAAGCTTCGTATATGTTTACAGACTGCTCATAATGTAGAATATCACACATCACCGATAAAACCACCAGCTTCAGTCAACAAATAGCCACTCCAGCGAGGGAATGGAAGGAAGAGATACATTTTAGTAAAGATGGTTGTGGGTTTGTATAAATAAAGTTTTTATAAATACATTTCATCCTTGCTTTTATAAAGGGAGTATTTGCATTTGTGCAGTTGGTCAATATCTTTTAAATGCACATTACTGCTGGCCATTTGTGTTTTATTATGGCCCAATGCCCATCCTATCTCACTGCTTCAGGATTGCACACTGGGTATTCTATTCCACACAGTGGGTTCCCCATTTTTTGAGCATAACTTCAACATAGCTCCTAATCTGTCATAGGTCTAGCATCCAGTAGTTTCAATCAGTAGGCTTTCAAAATTTCTGCATTTCTTATCTGCAGTTATGCTTCAGTTTCCTAATTGCTGCATGGCATGGTTGTCATTACAATTCTGTTGTACAGTGTCTGCCTGGCTGTACACCTGTTGCTCACTCTATAAATTTTATGCACACTTGCTTCTGTAAGCCAGCACACCACATCACTTTGGCACCCAGTGCATGTGGTTAAGTCCCACACTGTGCAATGAATCGTTTCACAGGCCTTGTCGACCTGGGCAATGTCTAAGCTGGTACTGCATATTTGTGACCAATTTGAGTGTGAGATTCTGCACTTCATCATATCATCTGGAAGCTGCTAGTGCAGTTTAGTTTGCAAACCTTCTTCCCCTTTCAAATCTTTTCAATATGCTGCTTAGTGCATAGTCTATAGCCAGGCAGACACTGTACAACAGTACAATAAACCGTTTGCTGACCATTTATTGAACTACCACCTATAGATATGCCAACCAGCTTCTCATTTATTTCAACAGTTCTATGTCTCCTCCTTCTCTGCACCTACTCTCATCTGTTTTTGGGTATGTGCAAGATTGGATCATATTCAAAAAATTTCTGTTGAAGCCATCAAAACAAGATTATGACCTCAAATGCATCAGCATACCTTGATTTTACTTGCTGACACAAGCCCATATTTTGATCAGACTCCTCGCGGATCTCAACTTGTCATGTCAAAATAAAATCTGGTTTTTGGGACACAGTTTTAGTTCAGAAGCAACCAGAGATGCCTTCACAAATCAGATTCGATTGTCAGGACTGGGAAACCATGTTTAATCTAACGTTAATTTAAACATTTCGACCTGGCTAAGAGCATGCGAGCATGCTTGTTGGATTCAACAGCAAATTGTTACATCTTTCTCCATGAATTTCTTGCAGATTTCTGAGACTAATAAGGGGTCATCCATATATTACGTATACATGCAAAAAAATCACTTTTTCATATCACCCGTTGCACCTCCTACATATTGTGGACCCCATGCGTACGTACAGTACACGGTACAACCAGTGATTTTTTTCTGGGAAAAAAGGTTCAGGAACGGAACAATAGGTTCCGGAACGGAATAATTATAGGCGGGCTAAAATCCCGAGAAAAACTGTATTGGGGGTTGAAGGGTCTAAAAAACACCGAAAACAGTTCAAAACACTGAAATTAAATTAAAATAACTAAATCATTGTTTTTATTATTAAAATAGATAAATTATTTTTTAGTAGCTGAAAAAAGGTGACGGAACACCGCTCCGGCTGAAAAAAAAGCACTGGGTACAACTAAGCTTCTCTAACAACCCCTTTTACAAAATTTAATTAGCTAAAGTCATCTATAGGACATTTATTTTACCGTAGGCTACTATTTATTTTTGCTAAACATCATATTTGCTAGCTAAAGTTTGTTAACTGTTATGAAAAAATAAAATACTAACACATTTTAAAAATGTTAATACTACATAAACTTTATAAAGCAGGAATAGTCAGTAGACGTGATAATTAGAAATTTATTTTGCGTACGTACACATTTTGTCGAGTCCCCCTCCTCCTCGCCATAGCCTAAATCCGATAACCCCTCATTGCGTACGTAATATATGGATGGCCCCCTAAGAGTTTGCTCTGGTGCTTTCACGCATTCTCGGTTGATTCATCAATACAAATGGTCATAATTTTTAAACCATAATATTATTAATAGAGAGACAAAGAATAAGCGTAATTAAAAGAAGAATACGGCAGTCAAGGTATCGTGCCTAAAAACAGCGACAGCGAATATCGGCAATTTTACTTACTCTGTCATCATTAGTCAAACTGAGCAGCTTTGAAGCCAGTGAAACTGGATCGACCACCCTCTCACTGAAATCGACATAATGCGACTGAATTACTTCACACAATTCCATTTTGTAGAAGATAATTTAACACGCATACACTAGTCGAGCTAGTTGTTCTTAATAAAACGCCAAATTATTTGCACACAATTATTTGCACAAATCACTTCTATATTATCAGCAGGTGTGTAGTGGCGCCGTCGATTGCTTTCCGTTTTACCAAAACTTAAGGTTTATCCAAAGGTAGAGACAATCGCATTGGGTTTAGAATGGGATGCAAAGTAGACCAGTCGTAAATTACTCGAAATAATTTCTACAGCGCCCTGAAAAGCGAAGCCGCGGAAACCAGGTTATTCACTGGCTCCGATAAAAGCTTAGTATCATAATATATTATCTGTGAGCAGTTAGGTTTATTTATCAAGCAAAGATTTTTCAGCAGCAGAGTGATTAATAGGCCTACCTGGAACGAGCTGATCGTAATCGTAATCTCCGGATTTCTACAGCGCCCAAAAAAGCGAAGTCGCGGGAACCAGCTTATTCACAGGCGCTTAGACAAATCAAAATCGTTGGGCGGGGGGGGGTCAAATCGGTTCCAGGTCAAGATCCAAAGGGGTCAGTCAGGAAGACAGTAAGACGGCTAAGGTGGGTGGTGTTTAGGGTTTAGACGACGAAGGGGGTAGACAAAGGCGGAGGAATCGGGATAGGATTTGTGAGAGCAGTGTTTTCAGTTTTGAATGTAAGATCTGTGGAGATATAGCAACTTAGTGGTGAAGTTTTGGTGAGTTCGTAGGATGGATCTGAAATTTCTCGCAGTAGGCCTACTGGTGGGAGTTTGTTCCAGAGGGGGTGGGACAGCTATGGCTATGGAGCGATTGGCAAATTTGAGTGATGAGGTGACGGATGGGCGGATCAGTGTTAGGGCAGAAGAGGAGCGGGTTGAGCGGAGTGGTTGGACTGTGAACAGCTGTCGGAGATAAGAGGGCTGGGAAGATTGGAGTGTATTGTAGGTGAGTGACATGACTTTATATTCTATTCTTTCGGGTATTTTAAGCCAGTGGAGATCTGAGGACGGGAGTGATGTGGTGGTGCTTGGGGGTGTTAGTAACAGAACGGGCGAGGGCATTTTGAATGGCTTGGAGACGATTTGGGTGATGTCGATGTTTAAGAAGAGTGCATTGCAGTAATCTAATTTTGCGTGGACTATAGAAGTAGCTGAGTGATGAGACGGTTTCAGTGGAGTCACTCACCAACTTCAAGGTCAAGCTTGGCCACGTATACCTGGTGGTGGTTCTCACACAGGATTTAGTCTTCTCAACCACTGTAATTATTTATACTGTGGTACTATGCAAAGAAGTTAAATGTAAAAATTAGTTTTTAGTCACTAAGAAACCAGGTTAAACCATTTTTATTTTTCAAATTCTAGAGACTGACCTATTGGAACTAAGTATTAGTAGAAATTGATGTTATCAGCAGTTTTTTTTGTTTTGGGTTTAGGAAGTCCACAAATCCAGAATCGTTTATTATTCGTGCGGGTTTATTACACGCCATAGTACCAGGTGCGATTTATCGGAGTGGAAAACCGTGGTTCTCGCAAGACTATTGTCAAGAAGGCCTACGTACCCGTATTCGTACAGATAATTATAACTATTATGATTAAACGCCTTCGTCTCAATATAGAGACTGGCGTTTCCGCTTCACTAAACAAACCCGCAACCAATCATTGGCTATACTCAGGGTATAGATAATAGTTAGGGGCCTATAGTTTTAAATTTCTCTACTATTATGATGCTTTTGATGTAGTGTTATTAGCCTAGTAGGCCTAATATTTAATTTTTGTTAAATTTGCATTCCTTTTAAACATATTATTATCTTCTTATTACTTAAATGTTTTATATATTTTTTCTATACTTGTTCACCAATGTGCGGTTCACTTTTGGTTTTCAATAAAGAATATTAATAATAATAATAATGTCATGTAATAGAGCGCCTCGCAAGTACCTCACAGAAGCGCTAAACACGAGGCTAAC
The DNA here is from genome assembly GCA_963556255.1 of Allolobophora icterica. Lineage (NCBI taxonomy): Eukaryota > Metazoa > Annelida > Clitellata > Crassiclitellata > Lumbricidae > Allolobophora > Allolobophora icterica. The sequence goes on along the minus strand of OY744602.1, from coordinate 76,260,631 downwards.
AGTCGTTGAACAAGTGCGTTTTTAGTAGTCGGGTGAGAATTGTCGGGGATTCAGCTCCCGTAGTATTTCTTAGGACACCCCAGTTAAGACTTCATTGCACAGCCCAGAGGGTCGTTTCCAAACTCCCCCAGTTGTGCTAGTGTGATTATATTGTGCATATATTTTAGCATTTTCCCGGATTTTTGCGTACGTAATATATGGATGGCCCTATGACCAAACCAAATCACTATATAGTACACTAAACGGAGCAGACAGGTAGTTAACACGAGTTACACTGGGGATACACTACTTGGGTTTCGTACTCTACAGCAGAAAATGAAAGGACTTTCAATTTAGTTGAGGCTATTATTTTGTACAAAAGCATGACATACTATTCCGTTGATAATACTGACAAGGTTGAAAACGTATAGGTGAGTCGCACACAAGCCGGATGTAAATTTGAAACTGACCACACCAATCAGGTGTACCGCTGAAAATTTAAACTTATAGGGCATACAGCAATAAATTTTTCTATAAATATGGTATTAGCAGAAGCAAGTAATAATAGAAAAACAAACATAATGCAGAAATTCAGAAATCAAAGACAACAAAACACCAACATCCAGAACCTAAGAGCTTTATTATTTTGTGAGATGAGAATTCGTGGCCATGAAATGAGCTCAAGCATAACATGATAATCAACACTCGATTGTTCTGACTGCACAATGAATTGGATCAATGTTCTACTCAAGCACTCATCAGGAAAAGACATCACAGTCGACTGACGTCCATAAAGAACAAGTGAACATCCTCGATCAGTCTTCCTCTGAATTCTTTGTATTGTTTCTGCCTCTTCGATTCTTGACATTTGCCGTTTCGTAGAAATGCTTCCCAATTTTCTTAACTTTCTCTCTAAGGTATCTTTGACGCTTCTGAAGCAAAGAAACCACCAATGATCACAAAACTATATACAGCTGTTTCACTGGTCCAGTCTTCAAGATTATGCAACTGCCAAACTTTACAAGACAATCAGTTTGTGTATACAAATTTACAGAAATTTTGAAAGGCCCTAAAACGTACCTGTTTTATCTAACAACCAGTGTACTGTCAAGTAAAACAGAGTAATGACAAGACCTGTAAATTTGAAATCAGCTAGAATCATAAATGAATGAATGAACAATAAGACATTTACATGCTAGACATAAATACTTGAATCAGAGGCATGTATTTGAGCTACTTAATTTTTTGGAAGAAATCAATTCTTGAATATGTGCTGTTGGTTGCCTATCCAGCACACTATGACTAATAACAGCACAAATTCACACATCCAATCTGTAACTACATTCCATGTACAAAAAGGTGATTTTTTACCTTTTTCCCTGTGACTTTCTCAGCTAGCACATCGTCATCATCCATTTGTTGGTGTTTTCTTTTCTTTTTGTTCACTGACTTCTTTCTTATTTCTTTAGAACTTCTCTCTTCTGTAACAGATGATTCGGCTTTGACAGTGGGATCAACCCCAGTATCATCGTCATCAGCTTCACCAGCTTCCGTAGGGTTATCTTCACTTTCAGCAACAACTAAGAATAATGAAACACAATTAGGACAATAATTATGATATTATTAATGGCAGTTCTAATGGCTGAGTGCTTTACACTTTGATGCTTTTAAAGCATGTTTAATTCCGAACAGTTACTGATAGTCCCAATGGCAAAGGTGATGGCAGCAGAAGCCCAAACACTAGAATATTTGAAAGGAAGCTGTTCTGCAGTCAAGCTGTTCTGCAGTCAATTATTCTAACAAATCTATGTAAAACCCATCAGAACAATAATGATAACCACAGAAGTTCCTGAAAAATCTACCTGTGTCATTGTTACAAGTATCTGCAGTCTCTGATTCATTGTTCACAATTTCACCCACTTCCGATTTTCCAGCTTCAGTTGACTCATTCTGAAAAGTATCATAATATATTGTAATATCTTTTTCCAATTGTTGAACCTATTTCTAAGTCAACACCATGTCATTAAAAATAAATGTAATCTGTATCGATATTTTTTTATTTCCATACTATCTGGCATCTTGTAAACAGTTTCTTCCAGCTGTGAAAAAAATATGACTTCTTTTTACTACAACAGTGCAGTTTTTACACAATAACTGAACCACAGTGAAAAACTGGCTGTTAAACTAACAGCACGCGTGAATGCTTGAGCCCAAAATGATTACACTGATGAAATTAGCACCTTATGTAACACAAATTCTTCTGAAAGGCAGAAAAACACTTACTGAAGTATTCGGTGGTGGAATATAGTACGGAATGCGACCTCTCTGCCAATCATTCAGAACCATACGAGCAACCGTGCCTATATCTGGCTGGCCACCCTACAACAATCGCAGTTAACATGATCACATGGTTATCTATAAATCTATATTTTACATCATTTCTATGCCACCTGACAGAATTCATGTCTTAGTAAAGATTCCAATCATCCACGGTTTGGCCCTAGAAACTTGTAACTGTGATACATATTTAAATGATTCTTCCATAAAGCCTTAACATGCTAACTTTTATTCATGGCAAGACACACACCTATATATCATTAGTAACAGGTCTTTCATTTGAGGCAACGACGACTAAATTGGTCCAAAATCTACAAATGGAACACACGCACAGGATTACACAGACTGACATAACAAGTAGAAGATTCCGAATAATTGTATATGCAGAAAACGGAAGAATGTCAAGGTTAAACATCAGTAAAGCAGTGAACTTTACTGCTGACCGAAAAAAAAGAGATCACTCATTTGCACCCATCGTTGGTTCCAGGTAATAACGATGACACACTTATTTAGAGTGAAGACCATTATGATACAGTATTTCTCGATCAATGAAGATCAAATTTAAGTAATTTAATGCAGCACTGGATTGCATTTTGCCATATAGTGCTACTATTGATAATTTTCTATACTTTGTATTGGCAGCATTCCATGAATAGTAACAGTCTAGTTTAATCAACAACTCAAATATGATGTCAAGTGAAATTCACTTACTTTTAATAGCCGTCCAGATTTGAGGGCGATTTTTTCTAGGAACTCTTCATGAGTTTCCCAGCCCGTAACATTATACGTGTCTTCAATGTATTTACGTTTGACTCGATCAAGCACAGCCACAATGTGATCTTCTGGGTTTTTGATATTTTCCACTCGAACCTGTACATGTAGATATACCATGTAATATATATTCAGTAACTTCAACTCCAAATACCTTAACAGCTGATGTCAATGTAGCATGATGCATTGCTAGATATGATGGGCAAATCGACCCTATAATTTCCATTTACAACTATGCTTAATTAACGCCTGAAGTATGGAGTGACAGTTGCCAAGCTAATTGGCTCTACTCAATCAAATTAACAAGAATTATTCTGATGATTTACAAATTTTGTTATGCAAGTACTGTACATTAGTGTGCTGCTGGCCAGCCACTATGTTAAAAAATATTAAATTCAGTAGAAAGTCTATATTTCACGGAATGTACATCAAGTGCTCTTCACTGTAAAAAATAGTTCCTAGGTTAATTTTCATATATTTACAGAAATCTAAAGCTTTATTTTTGACAGCTTTTGGTGTGTCAAGACCAGAATGCAAAAAAGGTTACAATACACATTCAGGGTACGACTTTGCTGGCACATCTTCATAAGCCAACAATAGTTCATGAAAGCAAATCTTCATCAACCCTTTAGGAGGCGAATGGCTTACGAAATTGGGTGAGCTGAACCATTCCATCTCCATCAAGACTTGCTTCTACATACACACGATTGGATTATTTCTGATATGTATCTGACATAGTTTCATGGCAGCACTTAATCTGCATTGCTTAGTGTGGGCATGTGTACACATGTGTTTGTGTGCCTGCGTAGTTGTTAAAGCAACTGAAACAAAAGCAATCCTAAAACTTACCACTCCCTTGAGGACAATGTCAGACTCTGAATCTCCAATTGGGTAAGCAACACCTGGACAATCAATAAGATAGATCTTCCTGGTCAAGGTCACATACTGCCAGACCTAGAAACGCAAACAGTTTGTTTATTCAGCAGCTAAAGCCAAGTGAAGTCTTATGATTCTGCAGGGTTGTGAAATTAATGCAGTGGCAATTGTCACTAATTTATCACAAGCCCAACAGTTTCAACAACAACACTAAACGGCTGGATCTCTCAGATTAAACTCAGAACAAAACTATAAATTTATCAAATAATATTCAAAGACTGTACAGCTAAACAACAAATTTTCACTTTCACATAATGCACAGACACATGAACTCTAAGCACAGTACGAAGGGGCCATTGCATTACATGAAAAACATCTATCCCGGGTGGAAGGTTGATATTGTTGAGAGGACACTGGCAAGATAAATGCAACATAGCCCAGTTACTATACCAGGCCATCTGGGTCAACTTAGCCTGCCATCTATATGGTGTCGGGACAGTACCAGCGCAAACCTGGAGGGAAGCAAAAGTTGTCCTGTGGCAGGATATGTTGTGGTTCTGTTTGTGCCTCACCTGAAAGATTTCTGAAACCACAGGACCACACCTCAAAGGAGTTTCTTGAACATTATTATCTGACAATGTGAAAAAAGATCAGAATTGAAACAAATAGCAAATCTCATGAATGTGAACAAGAAGTTTAAGGAAACAATTAGAGGATCAGACAGTAGTAATGCAGTAGCCCAGACAGGTTTGTTCACATGAAAAGAAGTTACGCTAGTTTTACATGTAATGGAAACAAACCTTAGTCTCTCCTGCAATCGGAGCTACGTTGCAGACTTTCTTGCCTTTCAGGGTGTTTATGATCGAACTTTTACCAACATTTGGATAGCCAGCAAATCCAACGCTGATTTGCTTTTTATCTGAATGAAGCTAGGAAAAATTACAAAACTTCAATATACAAACAATGGTAATGAGTAACATGACTTTTAAATGTTTAAGGTAATATAATCATCATTATGTGCCCTGATAAGCTAAACTAGCTCTTTAATACAAATTACTTGATTGCATTAGCAAGAGATTTAAAATCATTTGCTTAGCTATTTCACTTCACCTGTCAAAGTCTTGTCCACCTTTCCCTTTGTTAAAGCATGTTTTGTTCTATATATGCGGTCAGCACCACATCACTTTCTTAAATAAGAGATTCTCTAAACACCATATACTATAAAAACATGTTCCAGAGAACCGAAACAAATTGGCCTAAGAACATTAATATGAAACATGCAAAACTCATTCACTCCCACAGCTTAATTGGACAACTAAATGGGTTTCCATCCCAACTGCTATCCAGAACATATAGTACCAACTCATCTGATGGCTCCGCAAGGAACCTCTGAACCTCTATTCAAGAACAGAGGACAAGATTACATTGTACATAAAGATGACCAGCGAGTCAAAGAAATAATGCGGTATGTGAATGTTCACAAACTAAAGCTCACCTGTTTCAGATGACGCAAGAAGTCGATCAACGAACCTTTTCCAAAGGAATTCTTAATGTTTGCACGAAATGCCATAGTTGGATACTCTTTATTTAGAATTTTAATCCACTTTTTCTGTAAACAACAAATGTCGAACATTGGTTCATGAAATCAAATGACTTGCTGTATAATATAAAACTAACAGCATTACTTCAATACGTCTACTCAAGAGCACTCCCATCACCGGCACTAAGAGGACAACAGTTGCTTGTAGCAACAGTGGCCACAATACATAGAGGTAGGTCTGTAAGGTCTTAATACACAAGGCAGGACAACCAACATTTCTAAGACCATACGTAGTCCATATCTTCTGCCCTGTCTATCTATTCACTCGCAACTGTTTAGAAGCCTTGGAAAGTTCATTTATATAATTAACTTTAGGAGACTCAAGTTATATAAGGAAGGTGATCATCACCTTAGCTCCAAGAATTGAATGCAATGTAAGGTGATGTTATGATTCAACAAAATTTATGACAACTGAATTGTGGTGTCAACAGTTTTTAACTGACTCAATCAACTAATGCTTGTGGTCGGAATGTATAAACAAATATATGCAAGACGTTACCTAGTTGTTGATGTCTACGATTAAAATAAATTAAACTAAACACATGTACGAATACAACAAACACCAGAGTTTGTCAGACATACATTACGTTACAAAGCATTGTAATGTATTCTGTTTCCTTAGTCTTCTCCATGACCTGACCCATTTTCTGCTAATGACTTACTGTGATTCTAGGAGGCACAAGGTCACATTTGTTGATGATAAAGACCAGTTGTTTGTGTGGCTTTTCCTTCTTCAGAAAGTCTTCCATGTGCTTTGATCGTGTTCCCATAGGATCTCGTGCATCAAGGACTTGGGCGATCACGTCAGCTGAATCAATCACCTGGAAAAATACCATAGTTACAAGATTAAACGTTAGTAATAACTTCAACTTTAGCATCTCCACAGAACAGCCAAGTTAACCAGCTGGGCAAAGGAAGAATAAGGTGATACAACTTGTACAGAATAAGTTAAGGAGTGTGTAATAGTTTAGTGGTTAGCTAGCTTGTTGGACTGTCAATCGAGGGCTCAAAGGTTCAAATCCAAGTCAAAAATTTCTTTCAAGATTTTGGCTCCACTTATGCCCCTAGCCAACTCAGATATAATGTGTAAATTGACCATACACTGGCAGTGGGAAGAAAAATGAAGTCGATAACACTTCACACCCATGGCTGACTCTTGAGGCTAGCTTAAAGGACTGCAGTTTTCCTCAACCAAATTACCTCATCTGATTCATGCAGATTATTTGCAAGTTTCATGCATGAGCCATATATCAGTATAGAATACATCCCCCAAAATAACCTTTCCAAAAAATATCCTTACAATTTGTCAAATTTTAAAGTGACATAGCATAAATACTATATTTCCATAAATATCTAATACAGACAGGAATTATCACTCAGATGCTGCTTTTGAAAATATGAAACTGTAGTATCACAAGCAGCCAATGCATGATGCAACCCTTGAACATTCATGTACACTTGAAACATTAAGTTGTACATTCAAGTACAACTTAAATCTAACCCTCATCCCTAACAGCCGGTCTAATGGGGTCTATGAAAGGTACAGGATCATTGGAAACTTATAGTAATAAAATATTTTGAATTACGCATATATGCAAGAATTAACAGTATATAAGTAAAATCAGAATAAAATAAAGAAAGGCCTATTTATCCAGAAATTAGTTAATTTCTACTCCTAACCTAGTTTTTCACTCCTAACAGCTCATTTATGCTTTGGGTAAAAATAATTATATAATATAATAGGCCAAATTATTACTATACATTACCTTGTACAGTTCACTCCAGACACGTCTTGATTGTCCAGCCTTGAAGATCATTTCTGGAGCTTCTGCAATGAATCCTGGATCCGCAACAATAAGATCAAGATCCTTGTCCTTCTCGTAATTCTCAGCTGACATTTCCGCTTGCTTCACCAGACCCTAAAGCCAACCAATAAACAGGGTCATTCTACTTCAATTTTAACGAAGGACCACAGGCTCACAAAATCACCAGTTATGAAATGTGTCAAAAAAATTTAGATATATGCATAGCAGTATTTCACATTTACTAAATGATTTCACTAAATTTTCAGGTATAATAGTAATTCAGATATTTTAGATAAAGAAAAGAATCTACCTCCAAGTCTGCAGCATTCAGTTTTGGTCGCTTTCTTTGGGCTTTTGGTCCAAAGGTAGCTTCATATGGTTCGGTGTCTAATATATGAACTCGCTTGTACTTCAAATAAATAACAACATTCAGTGTTACAAAGAACAAGCAGTGGCAAATATAAACTTTATGTATTACCTTAGACCAAGCACTATATAACCTACTACATTAGAGGAATTATAGCTATCAAATATTGAATTCGTTCAGATCAGCACATTATCCTAATCAAAAATGATGGTGCTATTCATATCATATCATTATTTTAAAAGCACAATTAAATATTCACATACAGTAATACAATATTTTGGGAAAGTAAAACTACTTATTGACAACATATAAGTTGATAATGGATGCTGTGCATCAAGGACTAGACCAAGATCCTTAGCAACGAGTTGTTCCAGTCAAAAGGCAAGGCATTACAAGACATGCTTGAGAAATTACAGCACCAGCTGCACCACATAACGCTAGCTGCACAAATATTACCCAAATCGGACAAAAAACAAGCACAAACCTTGGGGGCTGTATCATGCATCTGGTACTACCAAGCAGAAGAACACTTGTAAGAGATTGTATATCATCATTTATCATGTATGCTTTGTTTGTATACAATCTCAAGTGAATTTCTAGTTTGTATCTATCTCTCAACACTCGTTCTGTACACTCTTCTCACAAATGACTTTCAGATGCACAACAAATCGCTGGCTGTCACCAGCAACATATATATATAGCTATACATCTTGGACTTTACAATACCATTTAATTACCCTACAAGTACTATTTAGTACTTCTCACTAGCCTAACTGATGTCAGATATCCGAGAGAACGACAAGCTGGTGCTTTTCTTTTGCATTCATTTTCAGTATTTCTAGCTGTCTGACCAAAGAAGCAAACTGACTCATCATCCAATGCTGGGCTTATTACCACAGCCTAAATACTTCACAATTGCACACTGCTACTGCACACTAGACACTGTGCAAAACATACCCACAGTCCAGGATTGATATATTCTTGGAAATTGTATGGCAAAGGTTATCAAACTGTGTTAATTCTGACACCAGTCAGACACCAACCTTTTGACTCTCGTTTAACAGCGTAATTGGGAGTTTAGTTGGTCTCAGAATCATGTTGAATGGACTGCTTTTGGCCTTCTTCATCTCCTCCTGGAAACTCTGCAGAGCAGACTGTGAGACGACTCTAGTGTTTCCTGCACACACACAATATAATGACAACAAGTTGCCGCAGTCAAAATCATGGCATATCTTTTCAAATAATAAGAAAACGCACTGACAGTGAAAGTTGTGTAATTAGATAATCTAATAAGATTCCAAATGAAGTGACAAGGGCAGGTAAAAAAATTTGTAGCACATCATCCAGTGCTGATTCACAGATTCAAACATCTCAGTCTCCTTACTACATTTCTGCATGAACATATACAAAGTGATTGTGTAGTAAGAAAGATGGATTTCATGTTGGCCACTAAGTAAGGTAAGTATAGCCTTCCATTTACATTAAAACAAATAACATCAAACGACTGGCTGAGCTGCACTGAAAAAAACTATGAAGAACATCTGTCTAATCATCAATCTTGATATCAAAGTTTCAAACAAACATTAACCCTTTAACGACGAGCGTGCACAAAAATGTATGAAAAACTAATTCCTCTTGTCGGTAAAGGGTTAATGATATCTTGCTGACCTGGTAAAGTTTCAACATATTCTCCTGTCAAAAGTCCCACATCTAGCCATCTTACAATGCTTCAAAAATCTGCCTGGATCGTTAATATACAACTTTTCATTATATGATGAGAAATTCAAGCCATTAACAGAAGTTTCTGCTACACACAGCACAAAAGATTAAAAGATGATTCACCTACCAAACCATTTTCTGTTTGGTTCCACTCGGGCCATGGTTCCAGCGCTGACATATGACTGGAATGGTGCAGGTTTAAGAATTTTTCCAGCCTTATCTCTATGAAAACAAAACAGTGCCAAAAAAAGAAAAATAAGTGTCTTTCTCGTCTTAAACTCGTAAATAAATTCTACAGCAAAGCTCTAGCAACATACTTAAAAGGCTACAGAAATGCTCAGATACATACATACAGACATACGTTACGCATGAAAATAAGGCATTGTACTATTAATTAAAATGTTACTCTTAAGTGTTTATATTACACTGATTACAATAATAATGATTTTGTTCAGGGTTTCAATGAGTATTTCTAGAAATGCTGTTTTAGCATTTATTCACAGTATTGTATATATAGTCAGTCTTAAGTGACAGTGAAACACTATAAATTACTACAACCTGCTATTGATTTAGTATACAATACTATAATAAATTACATTATACAAGAGTATGTACAGTAACACTGTTAAATGAATGCAATATACAGCATTTCTGGAAATACTAATGGAAAATCCAAACTAAATCAGAAATTACAGCAATAATACACTAAACTAAATCTGTGACTTGTCATGCATAAGAAAACCTCCCAAAGTTGGAAGAATTCAAATTTTGGATGAACACTTGAACCTCTTCGAAAGAGTGACATAACGAAAGAGTGACATCCCAAAAAAGTGACATAAATGTCATACCAAAAGAGTGACAGCTTAAGAAAAATCCAAAAATGTATTTCATTACATATACTTCAAAATAATGAGTCACAAAACTGTATTTCACTATTAATTATTGATCACTGTTACTTAATTCATCTCCAAATCTGTGACTTGAGCTGAAATGAATATTGTGCACAACCCCTCGAAGGTAATCAATGTGAGGGAAGATGCCATGTCTCATGACAACAGTTGCAAGCCTCTCTTCCCTCTGGATTTGCTCTTTCTTCTTTTTTATAGTTTATAAAGGCCTTCTGAAGTCATATTACTTGGCACAACTTATACTGAATTACATCATACAAAGTCACATTCTGGATGAGTAAGAGAGAGTTAATCATACCTCTTGGCTTTGAAATTTCTGTACATAAGAAGACGATTGATGGTCGCCTTGTCCCTCATGTTCTGGCCTCCAGCTCCCTTTGTCCGATCTTGAAATAAAATAGCAACATAGTTTCTTTAAATATTTTGCTGGACATAGAATTTAATTGAATGACATTTAGCACACTTCTGATTTATTCACTAACAGACACTGTATACACACTAAAACTACAGTTTTAAAGCGTTGTTTCTGGGGTTTATCCAAAGGAAAAATCTTCTGCGGCACTAAATTCCGCCGCACTAAATAGAAAAATATTACTTCCGCGGCAAGCTACCTTCGCGCATGCGTACCCCTTCATGCCAAACCGAGAATCCAGCTTCTAGATTGTTTTAGTATGACACGTTTTCATCGCTCATCCACCTTCTACTTTGAGCTATTTTAATCGAGAATCCAGCCTCTAGTTTAAGTTTTAATATGACACATATTACATCGCACATCCAGCTTCTAGTTTGAGCTCTATTTTCATCGCTCTTCCAGCTACTACTTTGGGTTGTTTTCATTGGTCATTTAGCTTCTAGTTTAAGTTTTAACATGATACGTTTTCATTGCTCATCCAGCTTCTAGTTTGAGCTTTATTTTCATTGCTCTTCTAGCTTCTACTCTGAGCTGTTTTCGTCGGTCTTTCAGCGTTTAGTTGCTCTGATTAAAGGAGATGCGAATTCCTATGTACGTAAGAAGGCGACATCTTAGCTAAAATTCGGAAGGCGGAAGTTTCCGCCGCACTAGTAATTTCTGTATTCGTTGGGTGGCGGAATCGGCGATCATGTACACTCGGGGTGCCTAACCCTAGCCCTGATTTTAAAAATCCAGCTTCCACTCACAGGTATAGCTTGTTTAGTCGCACAAATACATAGGCTACACTGACCCTAACCCTAAGCGGCATGGGTGAGTATTTTACCAGCGGGTATAAACGATACCAAACATGAAAATGATGATACCTTAGACCATAACAATCAAAACGCACCTATTCCCAACTCGCGCTGACGATCCGGCGATTTTCTAGAAATTTTTGAAATTCTGTAGAAACCCATGTTAAAAGTCGATATCGCCATATTTACGTAGAACATATATCATTCCAGAGTCCGCAATACAGTCCTTCCGTAAAGTAATGTGAACCCCGAGTGATATATGTTCTACGTAAATATGGCGATATCGACTTTTAACATGGGTTTCTACAGAATTTCAAAAATTTCTAGAAAATCGCCGGATCGTAAGCGCGAGTTGGGAATAGGTGCGTTTTGATTGTTATGGTCTAAGGTATCATCATTTTCATGTTTGGTATCGTTTATACCCGCTGGTAAAATACTCACCCATGCCCCCTAAGCCCTAACCGACCCTCACGACGCTTACCCTGACCCTAACCGACCCTCCCGATGCAAAGACACCCACCCAGATAGTACAAAGGCACCCCGATTGTACATGTTCGCCGCGGAATCTTCCGCCGCAGAAGCACCACGCTTATCCAAATCAACACGTGTATCATGAAAAGTGTACAGAATGACCGTTACCTGGATTAAAGCTATGGCCAGATTTATTTATCCTGTTACCACTCGCTATTCTTTTTTCGTTTTTATTTACTTTGCCCATTTTTAACCTTCTTGTGAATTAAAAAAATTAAAATATGCCAGAAACCCACAACAACTCAACCACAACTAAACTCTACTACTTCCGGTCACCCATAGGCCTACCAAAGATTAATGATATTAAGGGCCCGTATAATTAGAAGGGGAGTCAGACAGAGGTGTGTAATTTCGCCAACTTTATTCAACTTTATTCAACATACTATCAGAAATGGTAATGAGGGAGGCTCTGAGAGGATATACAGGAAGCATTCAAATTGGAGGAAGGAGGATAACAAATCTACGATATGCGGACGACATAGTGATAATGGCAAGCACGGAAACGGAACTGCAGGAACTGGTGTCTCGATTGGACAGAGAAGGACGAAAGAAGGGCCTGGAGATCAACATGAGCAAAACAAAGTGTATGGCGCTGACAGGGAAGCGGTGCAACATCAAAGTACAAGGCAGCAAGATAGAACAAGTGGGAACTTTCGTGTACTTAGGGTCACTCATAACAGAAGACGCGGAGTGTAGCAGGGAGATAGGTATAAGAACTGCAAGAGGACTGGGAATAGGAGCAGATCTGAATAAATTGTGGAAAAACCATAACATAAAAATTACCACAAAGTTAAAGTTAATGAAGACACTTATATGGCCAGTGATGATGTATGGCTGTGAGAGTTGGACAATCAAAAAGAGGGAGGAGGATAGAATAAAGGCATTTGAAATGAAATGCATACGAAAAATCCTTGGAATATCATGGACGGAGAAGAAAACAAATGAATGGGTACTGGAGACGGCGGGGGTGGAAAGGAACCTATTGGAATCAATCAAAAGAAGAAAGATGTCATACTTTGGGCACATAATGAGGAAACAGAGGGATTGCCTAGAGAAAGATATTATGCAGGGAACGGTACCGGGAACAAGAGCAAGAGGAAGACCAAGGAAGAAGTGGATGGACAACATTGGCGAATGGTTGGGATTATCAACAGAGAGGTTGCTGCGAGTAGCCGAAGACAGGAAAGGATGGAGAAGAATCGTCTACAATGCGACCAACCCTCGTATCGAGGACGGTTAAGAGAGAGAGAGAGAGAGAGAGAGAGAGAGAGAGAGAGAGAGAGAGAGAGAGAGAGAGAGAGAGAGAGAGAGAGAGAGAGAGAGAGAGAGAGACAGAGACAGAGACACAGACACAGACAGAGACACAGACACAGACACAGACACAGACACAGACACAGAGAGAGAGAGAGAGAGAGAGAGAGAGAGAGAGAGAGAGAGAGAGAGAGAGAGAGAGAGAGAGAGAGAGAGAGAGAGAGAGAGAGAGAGAGAGAGGCGTAGAGTAACACACTGGTGTGAAGAGTACCAAATTATATGTATATGGAACCCGTACCCACTAATGTACGTCACTTGACGATGAGCGATACTATAATGTAGGCCTATTGTAGGCTGAAGGTACCAAGATCGAACCCCGTAGACATCCGTTAATTTAAGGTTAATTCTGCCTTCCACTCGCTAGGCGGCGGCGGTGGTTAAATGAATAGTAGACCGTATTTGGCGCCGTATTTGGCTGCCGTATAAGCAGTTATATTCGACTCCTTCTTCTTTATGTTCTCTGCCCATTGGCAGGTTCGTATGACCAATGACGCCATCGTTCTCTGTCTTGTGCTCTTCTCTTCAGTCCACTGTATCCTTCTTCTTTTGTCATCATCCAGTCTAGTAGCATTGCCCTCGGTCTTCCTCGCGTCTTTCTCCCCTCCATCCTTCCCTCCATGATGTCTCTTAGCAGTGTCTCATTCCTTAGGATGTGCCCGATCCATTTCCTTTGTCGTCCGCGTATAGTACTTATGAGTGATCTTTGTTCTTCTACCATTTGCAGGATTTCCTCGTTCGTCCTCCGTTCCACCCAGCTAACTCTCTCCATTCTGCGCCACACCCACATCTCGAAGGCCTCCAATCTTTTTATGTCGTCCTTCCTCATTGTCCATGTCTCGGAGCCGTACAGCACCACACTCCACACCAGTGTCTTCACCATTCTCTTCTTTAGATTCTTGCTTAAGGTTCCTCTCATCAGCTCTCCTCTTTTGTAAAATGCATCTTTTCCCATGGATATTCTTCTTTTTATTTCCTCGTGGCATCTTGCATCGTCTGTGATCACACTTCCTAGATAGCAAAACTTCTCCACCTGTTCTATTTCTTGTCCGTTTAGTGTGATCTTTATTGTTTGTGGTATTATACCGCTTCTCTTGTTTATCTTCATTACCTTTGTCTTCTTTACGTTTATTTTCATTTCATATTCCAGTGATACCGTATTTAGACGATCCATCATCCTTTGTAAGCCCTCCTGGCTAGTTGCCAGCATCGCCTGGTCATCTGCAAATCTCAATGCCTTCACCCTTCTTCCTCCTACCTTTATCCCCTCCTCCATATCGTCTAGCGTTTCTCTTATGATCTCTTCTATATAGATGTTGAATAGGATTGGTGACAGTGGGCATCCTTGTCTTACCCCTCTTCCTATTTTTCCTGGTTCTGAGTACTCTCCATCAACTCTTATTTTCACTCTTTGTCCCATGTATAGATTACCTATCAATCTTCTTTCTCTCCAATCCACCCCTTTTCTTCTCAGTATTCCCATTAGCTTTCTCCAGTCTACTCTGTCGAAAGCTTTTTCATAGTCGACGAAGCAGATATATATGTCTTGGTCATGTTGGATGCTTCTTTCTGCTATTATCCTCAATGCTGCTATCGCATCTCTTGTCCCCTTTCCCTTTCTAAACCCATATTGGTCCTCTCCCAAGCGTACGTAATATGAATTCAAGACAAGCTAGAAACCAAAGATTTAGCAACAGTACTGCTAGTCAGCCATTAAGTTATGCTCAGCCTGTAGCTTACATACTGGGATAAGGTTGGCCAAGTGTTGTACTTGTTCAGCGTTGTTCCAACGTTGTCCAAATTTGGCACAACGTGTGTGTGTTGTTGTTGTGGTGGTGGACTGGTGGTGTGGTGGTGGTGGTATGTGTGTATGTGTGGAGGGGAGAGCTAGCTGGTTAGTCTGTGAGTAGGCATGTATAAATTTGTATTTAGTGTCTTCATCCATATAGTAGGCCTTCTGGTGGTGAATAAGCTATTGAGGCTAGATCTGATTTTGTGAAAATAATGTTGAGGTAGAGGATGTGTATGGTGTTGAGGGCGATTCGTTATTTATCAATTCACTCACTAATGTTTCCCAAAATTTCACTCATTCACTCATTCAAATGAATTTCAATCTTTCATTACAATCAACTAAAATACTGTTCAAATAGGTAGCCTACAAAAGACTTCGAGATCACTGGTCAACAGCATAATGTCCTCAACATCTGGACAATATACATGACCTCAACGTTTGACCAACTACATGTCGTCATCTGGGTCAACTATATACATTGCGCCAGCTCATGGTCAACTACATTGCGCTAGCTTATGATCAACCACATCGCGCTAGCGTAAGATCAACTACATCGCGTGGGGTGAGTGGATGTTTGTGGGCTGGGTGGGTGAGTTTGGTGGAGGGTTGTGGTGGGCAGAGGTTGATGGAGGTGGTGGGATGGGGTGAGGATTTGGATGGTGGGGTTTTGGTGGGCGGTGGGTGGGCAGGTTGGGTGTGCATATTACGTCAACAAGGTTAAATCAGTTCCATTGAGGCAAAAGCCACATAGCAAACCGGGTTCGGTATTTAGGTAAATGGAGTTTAAGGTAATCCTTTCGAAGGCAATGTTTCTTCTTTGTGGGTATCTCCTTCTAAGTTAAATGGGGTTCGGTATTTTAGGTAAATGGAGTTTAAGGTAATCCTTTCGAGGGCAATATGTTTCCTCTAAGTTGTGGGTTTCTCCTTCTAAGTTAAATAAGGTTAATTCGGTATATCTTAGGTAAATTGAGTTTAAGGTTATCCTTTTCAAGGCAATGTTTCTTTGCTGTGGTTATTTTCTTCGAAGTTAAATGGGGTTCGGCGTCTGGGGTAAATGGAGTTTAGGGTAATCTTTTTGAAAGTAATGTTTCTTTGTTGTGGTTAGCTCATTCGAAGTTAAATGGGGTTCGGTGTCTAGAGTAAATGGAGTTATGAGATATTCTATCGTGGACAATGTTTTTTCTCTGTATGTATGCATGTACGCATGTGAGTCTGTATGTATGCATGTTCATTCATTCATTCATTCATTCATTTTGAAAATTAAATATAGCGCCCCCTCAAGTTACCTACTCAGAAGCACTCCCAGACCAACCACGGCAATATAAACTGGACTTAAGTAACTTATAAAACATAAGCGAACTAATCTTAGACAACATGCAGGCGTATCTGCAACGGGAGTTGATTCCAGATGGAGGGGCCGACCACAGAGAAGCACGACGCTGCCTAGTTGCGGTGGTGGAACGAGGAACCAAGAGCTCTACCGCAGAAGAAGAGTGAAGGGCTCAGCGGCCAGACACATGAGACATAGGACAGCAGAGCTCACGTAAGTAAATCGGGGCACAGCCAAGAAGGCATCGCCAGATCAACGCAGCTATTCTATGGTTGAAGCGTTGCGAGATAGGGAGCCAGTGTAATGTGTCACGCATATAGGCTGAGACAGAGGCACGTTTAGGAAGCGACCAATGAGACGTGCAGCAGATCGAAGAACCCGATCAAGACGAGCAGTCAGAGAAAGTGGCAGGCCAACCAGAATCGAGCAGCAATGGTCAAGTCGACTGGTGACAAAGGCATGGATAAGGGTAGCTGCAGCATCATGAGATAAGGAGCGAGAGATAACCCGCAGCTGGCACAGCTGATAGTAGCAGCTACGAGTAAGCTGATTTATATATGAGGGGAGAAACAAAGTTCATTATCAAGAATAATTCCCAAGTCTCGGACAGATTCTAAGAAGGTAATATGTGGAAATGTATTAGCCACCAAGGGCAGATCAACGCCAGCAGATCTTTACGACCGCCAAGCCAGATAAACTGGGTCTTAGACGAATTGAGAACAAGACGATTAGAGGATAACCATGCAGTTAGAAAGGGCATCCATTGCCTGACACATCTGTCGGACAGCCACCACTGCACAGTCAGAGGAACAGTGAACATAGGCCTGTACGTCATCAGTATATAGCTGGTGAAAGACCACACAGGAAGTCAACAAGGCCCCATTACCTGCATGCCGTGTAAATAAGGGACACCAAAGGGGGCAGGAATCCAGGCAGACCTCGAGGAACCAAAGACGACACAGGTTGTGCGCTCTGAAAGAAAAAAGCGAAGCCACTCTAAAGGTGTATGTATTACGTATATGATACATGTATGTGTCAAGCCACTTAATATAGCGCGTTTTAGCCGGCTTCCTCACAAAGGCGCTGCGTGCATGACTGTCTAACAGTCCAACTCATCTATAGAAATTTAAGTGCATTTTAAAGACCTTTTTGAAAATGTTTGCTGAACAGAGCTAAATGCAACAGCACGTTCTTGTGTATGGCGGAAGACTGTTCCTACTTCCTAGAGGAAGATCCGAGTCATAATAAGATACAATGGGTTTGAGTTGATATACGGGAGCGCGGTATACTGCCATGATGCATGAGCAAATGAGCACAATGACTTGAGACTGGAACGTGAAGCTTCCTGATGCATGTCAGTGCGGTGCCGACACACGAGGATAATCTTGTATCTTATTCTTTCCTATATGTTGTTACTACACAATATTTTGATATCTGTCATAACGACGTGTAATAATAACCTGTTACCTTATAGTGGTTTTACTGTGTTTCTATTATAGGTATCTGTGGCAGGCGACGAATGATTCTTTGGCGAAATGGGATTGATAGTGATGCATGTTACGGCGGCACAATGGCTCTGTGTCGTGTCGGTGTGGTGTGGTGTGTGTTGTGTTGTGTGTGTATGTGTGTGTGTAGGTGTGTGTAGGTGTGTGTGTGTGTGTGTGTGTGTGTGTGTGTTGTGTGTGTGTGTGTAGGTGTGTGTAGGTGTGTGTGTGTGTGTGTGTGTGTATGTATGTTGTGTTGTGTGTGTGTGCGTGTGCGTGTGTGTGTGTGTTTGTGTGTGTGTGTGTGTGTGTGTTGTGTGTGTGTGTGTGTGTGTGTGTGTGTGTGTGTGTGTGTGTGTGTGTGTGTGTGTGTGTGTGTGTGTGTGTGTGTGTGTGTGTGTGTGTGTGTGTGTGTGTGTGTGTGTGTAGGTGTTTTCTAGTAAGCGGCTCCATGTCTCGTAATCTCATGGGGTTTAAATTGCTCGTTCGTTCTTGTGTTTGTTTGTCAGTAGTTTGTTATCCTTTTCCCTGCTGGGCCTCTGGCGTGGCGTAAAACCCCGTAAGCTCTTTGTTTGGCAGGAGGGCCTCTGGCGTGGCGTAAAACCCCGTAAGCTCATTGTTTGGCATTAGGGCCTCTGGCGTGGCGTGAAACCCCGTAAGCCAATACTTTCTCGGTGTTTTGTGTTGTGTATTTGTCGTTGTCTTGGAGATGAGCGGAGGGATAAGAAGGAGGCTGAGAGAAGACCAGATTAGAAGGAAGAAGAGAAAGAAGCGGAGTGGAGATGGCCGAGGAATCATTGCCTAAAATGCTCATAAATGTCAACTGCGCGCTCTTCCTCAAACTATCGGGAAGAGGGCCTTAGGAAGCGCCGTTAAGCTAGCCCAGAGAGGGTCTGGGCGAAGCCGCGACATCATTGGACATTTCCGCAAGACC
>OY744602.1:76219184-76236684 GCA_963556255.1 Allolobophora icterica | reverse complement strand
ATATACGAGCCATGAAGCCATAGAGAGACGACCGTTAAGTTAATTGAATGACGGCGTCGCCATTATTACGCAACCTTTTATGGATGCATTGCAAAGCATCTGGCAATTTCACACGCACGCTTTTGTGACTTACATAAAATGCTTTACATTAAGTATCTTGATACATACATACAGTGCTGTATGGCACATATGCTAAGTATATCCAAACCAGCGCAATGTTTATTAATTCGATTAGATCATAACGGATTCGGTTAAGGAATAAAACGAACGTTTAAGGAGAGAAATGGCGCACCAAAACAAATCTAAAAGAAGACAGACGATGTCAATCGCCAGACACTACTGTTGCCTATCTTCGTCGCTCCAGCGGATGAGAGGTGATGTGCAGACAGTGTCTGGACCCCAATAACCGAGGCCAAGTTGCGCTACTGATCAGCCACCGTCTCTGGGTCCACCCTGGACACATAGCTCGACAACACCATGGCAGCTGACCTCACGGACATTGTGGACCCAGTGAACGTAGCTATGCGGGAATACATTATCAACATGCATACATACATGTAGGCCTGTGGACATTCGTATACATCGTCTTTTCAAACTTTAGGACGTTGAAACTTGGAGTCCAGTTACACGTATCTTGTTGATGCGACTTGTACCAAGCTGATTATGTTTCCTGAGAGAGAAGATTGTTCCATAAGGGTGGTCCAGGGCACGACAAAGCATTATGTGCCCATGTCGCTGTAGGCCTAGCTTCCTGTAGCGCGGAACTAAAGGTCCCGACGCAAAAGGTAGCGCCTGTCAACTCGGCTGGGCCAAGACAGGGATATAGAGAGTCCCGCTGTAATAGTCAGGGCCCACCGTTTTACTAGGCTTGTCCAAGGAGGAGGTGAAAGAGAAGGAGGAGGAAGATGGGGAGGAGGACGAGGACGAGGAGGAGGACGAGGAGGAGGAGGAGGAGGAGAGGAGGAGTATCTTCAATATAACGGACACAGAAGCATTTCAATAGCACAGAGGTTAGTCGCATATTGATTTGTATGCACTGGTTTTACCACTACACAAATACATGTCCAGATGCCTTTGCACAACAATATTTAAATTTACGTTATTTTAAGACCATCCTATGTTGCCTATTTGAACGACAGACAATAAATTTAAGCTAAGTCTGTTACGTTGAGATAACTGGCCTAACAGAATGTTTCTTAACCACCGATTATAATTACGAGGGTCTGCCATGTTTCTTGTAGTTTATGGCGTCTGCGCTCCTCGTGGACGGCAGGTGGCGTAGACGATTGACGAGTTGGATCATTTCCGGTCTGGACATGTTGCCTTTGCGGGTCATCTGAGGTGGTTCACTGGAGCTGGCGGGAGTGGAAGCCTGGAGACGAAGAAGATTTTTCATCACAGGCACCGACTGTTCGTCTGTCTTCGGCTGCGGCAGCTGAAGCGACATGGAGGATGCTGCTTGTAGCGTCTGAGTATCCGATGGTGGAGATGCTGATGGTTTCGTTACTACGCTGGAGATCCGAAATTGCGGTGATGGTGCTTCTCTTACCATCGAAACGTCTGATTAGCAAAGAAAGGCACAAGAAAAGACTATACGTTTAGAAAGGTTCACTACAGTGGAAGTCTGCGAATAGATATTAACATAAATTCTACGGTTTAATATGAAAGCAGTTGCAACCCGTTACAACTTAAACTCGAGTCACATAACATTCGTAAGAAACTGAACGAAAGAGTGAATGAATCAATCGGTCAACCAGTCAATCGATAAATAGCTCAATCAGTCAGCCAGTCAACCAATCAATCAAAAACTTATAAAAGATCAATCAACCAAAACCAACCAATCAAACAATTAAGCATCCAATCAATCGTTGAACTGGCTTTCTGTTCAGTAAAGTAAAGAATTTATTTTTGAATTGCGGGCTCATGGTTTACGCAGGGCTCGAAGTGGGAAACAATAGGTGCCGGTATGGATATAAGAACCATTCCCTTCCCTCGCCCTCCCCGATACCGATGTGTCTTTGGGCCATACCGGTATGGATCTTTCACCTGGAGAAGTTCCGGTATGCTTTCAGCCGGCCAGGAGAGGTACCGGTATGGCATACCGTTTCATAATGTCCCACTTCGAGCGCTGGGTTTACGTAGCATTGAATGTTGGCCAACCACAATATTTATAGTAAGTCTTGATGCCTCAGACTGATCATTCATTATTCGACGAGTTCACCTGGTTGTCTGGTCATAAGTTCTCATAACTAAGACTAGAACTGTTCTAGGTGAACGAGCCTCTTCTGTTGTTGGACCTAGATTCTTCAACTCTCTTCCTGTATCTGAACGTTCCTCTCAGTCGCTCAACTGTCATTTAGTTTTCTGCTTAATACTTACCTTTTTACAAATTTCTTATCAACCACAGGCTACCTCTCCTTCTGAGCAGATCGATCTTCTGGATCTGATTACGGCTTGGGTTTGGTGACAATCGGGTGATACTTTGTGCATCATACGCTGAAATTACTGATCAATCAAAATCGTCAATCAGTCTGTCTATCTGTCTGTTTTTCAATCGATCAATCGATCGATGATCATCGATCAATCGATCAATCGTTCGATGATCATCGATCAATCGATCAATCGTTCGATGATCATCGATCAATCGATCAATCGTTCGATGCTCATCGATTAATCGATCAACCCATCAACGATTAAAGGAATGAATGAGCGAACAAGCTCAACGAATTAATGCACGGTGTTTCTAAATCATTTTAGATCCTACCAATCAGATCGACACCTTGTCCGGTGGTTGAAATTTTGTTATAGATTGCCGTGACAACGGTTGCCATGGTTTGAATGGCGTTCTGCGTCGAAGCCATGGATTTAACGAGGATGTCAAGCGCCCTCTGAGTTTCCGTTAACAGGTGGCGCACATGGAGGACGTTCTCCTTGACGACCGTCTCGTCCTTCTTTCCGGAAGTCGTCTGGAGGTCCTGCAGCCGGGCATCGAGGAGCTTCTGACCGCGCTGGATGGCGTCCAGCTGAGAGGCATACGATGACCGCGTGATGACCATCGACCGCTTCGTCGATCTCTTCATCGTCGCTCGTCTCGTCAGCTGCCGCATCACCTCCGAAGATGACGACCGACGCAGGATGCGGCTCTGCTCAGCAGCCGAAAGGTAGCTAGGCGACAGTCGTGACGAATTGGAAGTGGCATCCTCAGTTGCTGATGCTGCGTCACTCGCTGACGACAAATATACACGAATGTTGATGAAGATAAGAAAAGTGCTTCACACAGCATAGCATCGAAGTCTACTTTGTACCACATATTAGGTCTGATTGAAATGTATACCACTATTGGAACTGGTTTGGCCAGCGCTTCAGTAAGGTACTTCAAAGGTGCTATATTCAGTGTCTAGACAACTGCTTAACTAATCATCTAAACCACATACCATTAGATTTAATAGTGATAGCAGGATCTATTCAGAACCCCGGTATCTTTCGTTAGGCCTAATGGTATTAAGTTTCTGGCAGCACAAATAGGCGTCACCTTGAAAACTTTGCGTGTAGTCTATCTACAGTATTGAATCAATACGTATTAGTATTTTTCTATATATATATATATATATATATATATATATATATATATATATATATATATATATATATATATATATATATATACATATATATGTATATGTATTATAGTGTATTATGTACATATATAGCTGTATGCTGGGTTCCCGTCTCGTACTTGTCTGGGATTAGGGTCTCAGCTTACACGGTAGAATATTTACATGACTGTTTTGTTGATTGCGCTTTGCTGTGGAATTCCTATTGCAAAAAGTGCACTTTGATAATGAACCAAAATTAGGTTTTCTTAACTTACGATGAACTTACTACCTCAGCTGAGTACACCATCCATTTCCTAGATTGTTTCGTGGGCGATTCTACTACCACCCCACCCAGGGGCGTCTATCCCCCTAAGTCATTGGAGCAACGTCCCTTTTTCCCTCTTCTTCCCCCCTTCCCGTTCCTTTCCCCCTAAAATGGCGGCACACACACTGACAGATCTTCCCCCTATTTCTTGGATGGAGCATTTGCTCCAAGGTTTCTATGGCGTAGACGCCTCTGACCCCACCCCACTCCACCCCATCCCAACCCCACCAACACAAACCAACACCCCCGATCAACTGACCTTCTTCATGCGCTGCTATCGATTCCTCTTTGATGCAAGACAACAACTCATCCTCATCTTCTACTGACTTCGCTTCGTCAACACGACCAACTGCAATTCAACAGACGACATCGATACACGCACAGCAACTATGTGATGATGAAGACGACGAAGACGATGATGTGATGATGAAGACGACGAAGACGATGATGAGAAACGGTGATGATGACGACGACGACGATGATGAAAAACGGTGATGATGACGACGACGACGATGATGAAAAACGGTGATGATGATGACGACGACGACGAGGTATTGGAAGGCGATGAAGAAAAAGAGGGAGGAACAGGAGGAAAGTATGTGCACTGAACTAGGCCTATTTTATTGCCTCCAAATGTCTAATACTTACGGATAAATTATTTCTGTTTTCCAGGGTAAATTTTAAGCAGTGAAGAACAGCAGAAACTGGTGCATCTTTTGGATCGGTATATATAGGCCTATGCCCAGATTCGCTTCCTGTTTGCGGAAGCATCATAAGATTTCTCGATTCATGAGCAAAATGCTGACCTCGCATGCAATATTATTGGATGACCGATGCAAAACGTCAGACTATGAAACCTGACGCATACATTTTATAATTTTCGCATTTCCCAAAGCGCCATCATTTCATATTAGTGGTCTGCGTGATACTGTGCAATAGCGATCTCAGACCCTTCGCCCTCAATACAGTGAACAGCCACAGCGTTATCAGAAATTCCATCGACTGTGGAGTAAAGACATGAGGCCAAGACTATATTGCTTTCGTTTGGTAGGCCTATAAACGCAGGTTCTGTCTCGGAAATCGTTACTAAACATGGTGGCACTTACAATTCATATGGAGAATTTATATAGCGCCTCTTCAAGGCTATCTACTCAGAAGCACTCCCGACCCAACCCCGGCTGAAGAGTACAGTCTTGAGATTTGAATAATACAGTCTTGAGATTTGAATAGCTATATTTGAATAGCTATAACATATAAAAATAACTATAGTGTGTAGTTATACAATCAGTGGTGAATCGTTAAAGAGGGCCAGAGGTTCAAACCGCCTTCCCCGTCTTCCCAGTTGACACCCGAGATTCGTAAAATTATTTTAACAATCTTCTTAGGAGATTTGGTGCAGTTTTACAAAACTCAGGCATCTGAAAACTGTGCTAATCTTTAACCTGTCTGCTAAGCCTTGACACGAAATTGTTCCAAGTTTATAATTTTGATTGTTACAACTATTGCACAAGCTTCTAAAATAGAAAGTTTACATGTATTTTCGAAAACTAGCTCATATAAACCTGTTTCAAACAACATTTCACAACCAGTCCGTTTTGTCTGAAGTTAGCCTTGCAGGTGCTCAATGTCTTCGATTATGGTTATTCTATCCAAGATTCGACGGAATTCCTACCAGTTTCCGGTTTATCGTATTTGAGTCGATCCTGTTTGAAGAGATATCGTCGGACTAGACGTTGGAGGATTTCCGTGTAGGTAGCTTTACTTCTCAGAAGAATTCCCGCTGAGATTGGATCCAAATCACTCGGTAGCAGATTGTCCCTTCGTCTCTAAACGTTTGCAACAAATCAACTATAGATTAAAGAGATCAGTTATAATTGTTGTTAAACTAATTAGTCTAGGCTTGTGATTCTAAACTATAGGGTAAAAGCAGTACGTCGCATAAATTACAGTTCCATACACGGGCTTAAGTAGGCCTATACATATTGGCAACAACTCTAACTACAAATATGAAACTAGACAATGAGGATAAGCTATTGGCAGATCATGTAATTAGAAGATTAAATTTATTTGATAAAACAAAACTCACATTAGACAATAGGCCTACACAATTAAACTTGTTTTGTATTACGGTTTTGAGGGATATCTAAAATAAGGATCGAACAACTTTCGGTGAATGTCTCAATTAGGCCTACTCACCGGTGCTATACAAGTTTTTTATTTTGTAAGCATGCGTTGCTTATAGAAAGTGATCTAAATACCGTGAAGTCGTATCTGATTGGACTTTGAACGTCTTTTCTGCTGACGAAGAACTGCTTTACGAAGCGGACGACGTACTTCAGACTCTTCGGCGTAGGAATCATGTTGAAGGGAACAGGCAACGTACTACTTTCGTCAATGTAACTTAGCCACAGCTTCGTCCGCGCAAACTTCCACTCCATGTCACTATCACCCTACAAGAAAACATTAAATATAAAAATGGGCACCAAGATGCATAGAAAAACATACACAAATCGTAATCGTAATCGTAATGTCCGGATTTCTACAGCGCCCAAAACAGCGAAGTCGCGGGAACCAGCTTATTCACAGGCGCTTAGACAAATCAAAATCAACAGGCGGGGGGGGGTCGAATCGGTTCCAGGTCAAGATCCAAAGGAGTCAGTCAGGTAGACAGTAAGACGTCTAAGGTGGGTGGTGTTTAGGGTTTAGACGGCGAGGGACTTATGGAGAAGAGGAGGCACACACATAATTATAAGCAAACATGCATACAGTCATTCATACATACTGCTTCGCACACACGCAAATACATATGCATAATGTTTTCTCACTAAAGTGCGTATAATGTGCATGCATACATACATGCATACACACATACAGACAGACAGAAAAACAGACAGACAGACAGGTAGACAGACAGACTCTTGACTGATATAGACTGGAAGAGGATCATGTGAAGAATTTAAGATGTGCAATGTGATTTCACTTAAAGGCGACAATCGATTTGATGTCTTATGGAGTACTAGAGAGGCGCTATATAAACGTCCCAAGGCTGGATTCAGAGCAAGGTGTACAGACACGACGGACGCTCAGACATAAATCAGGAGAGTCCGATACAAAACTCGACAATGTTATCTCTAGATGGGCTGAACCTAAGTTTGTGAAAAAGAAGGAACTAATTGGACAGCGACTATTCAAAGGAGCGACTGGTCGGACCTGAATTGCTTCGAAGGAGTGACTCATCATGGCAATGAGGATGTTGACAAGGACGATGATGACGACGACGAGGTAGGTGGCGAACATAATCTGCCCCACTCTCTCGACTGCCAGTGTACTCGGAGAATCTGCACAGGCAACAACTACATCTTCATCTTCATCATCATCATCAACAACATCAGCAGCAGCAGCATCATCATCACCTTTGCAACCAGCACTAACACCGCCACCGCCAGTGTTCATAATACTACTGACATCACCACAGCTACCATCCCACCACCACATTGTTGGCCCCAACACCGCTACCATCCCTAACATTACGACCACGAATACCATCGCGACCAACGGAACCACCACCACCACATATACGAAACATCATCATCATCTCTTATTATACCCTAGTGGTTATAGTATGGTTAGGAATATATATATATATATATATATATATATATATATATATTCTCACCAAAGGCTCACGAATTAACAGTTGTACATTCACATTGGTCTGGACTGAACGTGACCCTTTTCCACAAGCGTTTGACAACCATTCTTTTCGATCGTGGTTTGGTGTTGTCAGGTCGGAAGCGCCTTTGAGGGCTTTCTTTTGAAATGGATCTATGCATATTTACGATTACAATAGGTCTATGCTTTAATATTAATAATAATAATTTTACAATAAATGCGCATATTATTGTGGTATGTCCTATATGTCTTTTCATAGTAAATGAGCTTATGTGCCGAGGAGGAGAATTAGTTTAAGGTTACCTTTCTCGTTTCCAGGGCTGTTAATCTTCAATTTGTCCAGTGAAGTCAGACCAAATATCGAGAAGAACAATGTCTGCACCGTTTCCGGAAGTCTGCAACGAAACAAAGCTTCTAAAATGCTTTACACAAATGCTTATGCGTAGAGTGCATTTGCTATGTGACATCCTATATCCTATGACCAGAGTGCAACTTGGTGTTCGGTACAATTGAAAGGTGGTGTAAAGACCTACGAGCAAGAACAAAATAGTCAACCTTGAAGAGGAAAGGCGCTATATAATATTTTATTTTGCAGTTCGTGCTCTGTTCTTCTCTCCGCGGGAGCAAAGCGTCTCCGTCTCTGCTGCGTAAGGTGACCTGGTTGTCTCCCGCCGACCCGAACTGTCACGACAAGCATAGAAGTTTTGCTGTTGTCTATCCATCTTTGACTTGAGCTTCTTGGCCTTCTCTTTACTTTCTTTCATGAATATCAGCGCATGAATTCCATTTCATTCGATCGTGACTTAATGTTGTCAGGTGTCAGGCGCCTTTAATATATATCGTTGGAACTGGCTCTATATAGATTTGCGATTGCAATTACCATTAGAGACAATTGATCTAGAATGGTCAAACCCTTTGAATGATTCTGATGCTGGCGTATTCAACTTTATCATCTGCGTTCCGTAGTAGCGATACAGATTCGTCATCCCAACCATGAACGCAAAAAGCACCTGTTCACACACGCCAGTCAGGCAATATATTCGGTTGCCATACTGTAACATAGTATAACTATGCCACAATGGGAAATTATTAACCTTATAGGAAGTTAAGATTATTATTGTTACTATCATTAGTAGTTGGCTACTGTAAAGCGCCGCCTGTTGATATATATTGAAACTAAAGTGTCACGCCGACTGGCGGTCGACCGTGTTATTATACCTCAGTAAAAGAAGGGGAGGCTGAGGCCGAGATCGCCGACAACTGAGAGTCCGGTCACTTTCTTAGAAGTGAGGGAGGTCCTATTCGTAACGATAGGTTTGAGGTGACCGACAGAGAGAAACGCGCTGACAGGAAGACGGACAGGGCTTTGCTATAGAGTCACAAAACCCTACCCCGGCGCCTTAATGTCACGTGTCGACTCGGTGACAGACCCCCTCACCCCCTCCAGAAGAAAGACCTGAATTTTGTTCCTCGAAGGTAGAGAACCGCCTGCGGCAAAGATTCCCGCGAGATGAGGTGATAAAACCCGGCGTCCTAGGAAATACGTCAGACTTGAGCTTTTTTTAGCTGAAGATATCGCTGTTTGCCAAGGACTCAACAGGATTAATATTGGTTGTGGAAGAAAGTTCGTGAAGACGACTCGGATTTCCAGGTAGAAAGTAGGAGTGAGATTACGAAGGCGATCTCTAAGTACAGTGAGGATGCAATAAATCTATAGGCCTATTATAGTTCGTCTATTGACTACTTATGTAATAAAGCTGACTCCTGCCTTTTTCTGATGTTTTGAGTAACCCTGGGCATGTTTTGTATGGATTATTACCACTCATAAAGAACACTGGATATACCTTGCGACCAAGAACTCATAATTGGATATTACCAAAGGCTGATGGACAAATGAGAAAGACTTTTTTATTAGGATGCTGTATATGTTCTAATTGTCTGACATGTATGTAAACCAGAGTGCGTTATATCAATTGGTCATATAAAGAATATACTTACTTACTTACTTAAGTTAGGAAACGAGGAATTAACGAGCGCTGTTCATTAGTCTAAACGGATTTATTGGTTGAAATTCTGTGATTCCTGCCTGGAGGATATGATTCTGACCAAACTGTGAGGGAGAGCACTGAAACTGGGCCCTTTCCATCTACTCAAACACAAATCTGGGGAAGAGTATTATTACGATTTCTTTACTTCATTTAATGATTGCTTTAACTGAAGTACATTTGTGAAGGTGCTTTAAAGTAGACTGCTTAACTAGTTGATTGTTTATTGATTGATTGATTGATTGATTGATTGTGCTGAGAAGAATAATCACTGTTAGAGTTGTTACTTTAATGATAACAGGTAATAAAATATCTAAACATGTCTAGGGCGGCGCCTTGCATTGCTGCCAAACCGTGTGTTTGATCGTAGGCCTACTTTCATGTTTCAATGTAATCTTACTGCGTTTGTCGGTTTGAAATAATAAAGAATATAATTGAAGTTTCCAATGAATTAACGGAAGAACTTCTACAGCGCTTAGATGTAAGTGAAGAGACTGTACGGGAATCTTACCCGCTAACCTCGCCTCCATTGTCTACCCTGGAACAGATGAGAGGCCGGAAGGAAACATTTATGACGCAGCAGGATATCGAAGAAGATGAGAAGTTAAAAAACTGTGTTGGAGTATCAGGATAAAGAGGCTGATGAGAGAATGAGGTATTTTATAGCCTTCAGGCTAAAGACTCTAACGAGATGATGAATACTTCTATGGCGCTCTTCAGGTTAATGAGACTGATGAAAGAATGTGGAAGTCCTTAGCATCTCAGGCTAAAGATTCTGATGAGAAAATGAGATATTTTATAGCACTTCAGGCTAAGAACTCTGACGAGAGAACGAATAGGCCTACTTATCGTCTGGCGCATCAGGCTATATCCACTGTGATCCGGCCATTTCTCCCGGAACATTTCCCCCGGACATTCCCCCCGGACATTTCCCCTTTAGGACAATTCCCCCGGACTTTTCCCCCAGCTAATATACAAAACCAAAACTGATGATGTATGTATGTAAAAGGATGTATGTGTGTAGTTATGCATATATCTATATATGCATGACCCGGGCATTTATTTATATTGCGCCTTCAAAGAACCTCTCGATGGAGCTCTTTGCTATTAGCTCATACGCGCGATATTTCAATAAGAAGAAACGTCTATCCACCGACAAATGCAAACGACCCTGTTAAGAGTAAAAGACTCTTTGTTAGGCTATGCACATACAGTATGTACAAGCATACATAAATGCATACATTATTATTATTGTTACTATTACTATTATTATTATTTTTTTATCCCTCAATGATCCGTCGGGGACTTAGATATTAGACTATTTATTGTTATTTCCGGAAAATCAGGCCTCGTCCTCCGCTAAGTCGTTGAAAGTGCCGCGAAAAGCGGCACTTTCTCTCCTCAGCTTTATTATTATTATTATTATTATTATTATTATTATTATTATTATTATTATTATTATTATTATTATTATTATTATTATTATCATTATTATTATTATTATTATAAGAAGAAGATTTATAAAGCGCAAGTTAATATAACTCGCATATAGTAGCGGCTATAGGCTTAATTTTGAACAGCGATCGAGTCTGGATTATTTGCGAGGTAAAGCTTCAAATTTGCAGCTGTGAAGCTGTGAACTTTATCCAATGCATTATTTAGCTGATACATACATTATTATTATATTACTTTGAACAACATTAGTCTGGATTATTTGTGTTCATCCTACTACTTAAAAGGTTTGGTTTTATATATTGGCCGGGGGGAAAAGTCCGGGGGAATTGTCCTAAGGGGAAATGTCCGGGGAAATGTCGGGGCAATTGTCCGGGGGGAATGTCCTGGGAGAAATGTGACTATGGAATCAAATGCCATTGCATGCGCACGGCTTTAATGTTTAAAAGTAATTTAATTTAGGGTGTACAATGTAGACGAGAGTCTCAACAAGCGGCGATAGATGACTGAATACTAACGAGAAGGAAGAGGACGATGAATCGGGCGATGTCGGCAAACATTCGACCGAGTGAGATCTGAAGAGGACCGAGCAGTTCATGAGACGGCATGACGTACGTCGTCCGAGCGAAACTCAGGACATTCGCCACAGCAAACAGGATCTCCGCAATGATCAGAGGATCACTCGGAAGCCACGAAAAGCGACCTATCAACATACACATCAAATTCCGTAAACTTGTGTTGCAATGTAGAACATTGCGATTCGCAGACGATCGCTTGCGCACTATGATCATCACAACAGGATTGTGGCGAAAATCGTCCTTCTCGTCTGCAACGGCGAGAACGGGTAGTCTGTCTCTACTGTCCTTCCTTCAGGTTACCAGGCCGAGGGCGGAAGTCAGTAGAGTAATCGCCAGAGCTC
Source organism: Allolobophora icterica (assembly GCA_963556255.1). Taxonomy (NCBI): domain Eukaryota; kingdom Metazoa; phylum Annelida; class Clitellata; order Crassiclitellata; family Lumbricidae; genus Allolobophora; species Allolobophora icterica. The sequence continues at coordinate 76,224,675 of OY744602.1, read as the reverse complement.
TCCAATTTCTCCTTGCAAGGCACGTGTTTCCGACCTGCGTGGTCTGTCACAGGATTTATAGATCGACACAGTTCGTTCAACAAACTTTCTTTATTGACGACAAAAGATTTAATCGTTCAACGAACTCAACATTCCACTCCGCAACACACGATACTGGAGCATTGACAATAAGTCAAACGAAGTAGAAACAGCGGCCAACTCGCACGCATAACTACTCTTCTACTTCTCTACTATATTTCACAACTACCTTCTACTACTCTGCACTCGCTCCTATATATAGCCCCGGTCGATGCATCAGAGTCCCGGGGACCTATCAGAGTCCCCCTTCAGAGTCCCCCTTCAGAGTCCCCTCTTCAGAGTCCCCCTTCAGAGTCCCCCTTCAGAGTCCCCCTTCAGAGTCCCCTCTCCAGAGTCCCCCTTCAGAGTCCCCCTTCAGAGTCCCCCTTCAGAGTCCCCCTCCAGAGTCCCCTCTTCAGAGTCCCCCTTCAGAGTTCCCCTTCAGAGTCCCCCTTCAGAGTCCCCCTTCAGAGTCCCCCTTCAGAGTCCCCCTTCAGAGTCCCCTCTCCAGAGTCCCCCTTCAGAGTCCCCCTTCAGAGTCCCCCTTCAGAGTCCCCCTTCAGAGTCCCCCTCCAGAGTCCCCTCTTCAGAGTCCCCTTCAGAGTCCCCCTTCAGAGTCCCTCTTCAGAGTCCCCCTTCAGAGTCCCCTCTCTTACATAGGAGCAACCCTGTTTCTCCACATCCCCGTCCAGCCACGGTGAAAAATTGCCCACAATTTTTGTTTCTCCAATGGCTGAAAACAATAGATTAATGAACTATCGGCCATTATCGCTCCCATGCGACCCTAAATAAAGCTTACATATATCCCAACATTTGGAAACATGTTAATGCTAAAACAAAATGGATCAGAAGGAATACTTAGATTTCCCCTTAGGGACGCTTAATCTAAAAGTTTAATTCCTGCTGACCAAAATCTTAATCTTACTAATCAACGTATCCTTAATTAATTCAAACTAACATTCTCCAAAAGTTCAATCAGCATGTTAAGTTCAAATTATCAACTAAGACAAATTGCTCACCGATCAAGTTTCTAAACCATTATTAAAGCAGGGCAAGGATGTCTTGTCCTTCCCAAATCAGCAATTGCGAATGTACACGCAACTATTCACAAGAACAAGGTAACAACTTAACGCTTGCCTGAAAAACGAGTATTCTAAATAATGTTTCCTCCAATTCACAAATACTCCGAATTCAGTTTCAGTCAATCTTCGATCACAAAGTCGTTACCACGTCAACCACCAAGGCCCAGCCGCGTTCACTGAAAGCGCGCTGGTCGGCGAATAGTTCGCTTCGGTCGTTCTGCTCCCGTCGGCAGGGGCGACGACGGGCATACTACAGTCTCATCTCTTTCGTTTAACTCTTCTTTGTGGCAAACCTTTAATTTGTCGACATGAACTACCATCGGTCGTGAAGTAGGCGATTTGCGAATCAGACAGTTGACCGCCCCTTTCTTCTCCAAGACCTCGAAGGGCCCGGTGTACGCTCGAAGCCACTTTGAGCTCCTACCTTGGTATCGCCGTGGACTGTAGTACCAGACGTGAGTGCCTGGAAGAAACTCGGTTTCACGGACACGAAGGTCGTAGGCATGTTTCCGGCGTTCAGCGGTCGTTCGTAGTTCCTCACGAACCAGGCGGTAGGCCGCCTCCATCCGATCAGCCGTCTCCTGTACATAACTGGCATAATTGGTTAGCCCAAAATTCTCGTCGGAAGGTCGACCATAAACCAGGTCAATGGGTGCGGTCGTCTCCCGTCCAAAGAGGAGATAATTCGGTGAGAACCCAGTCGTCTCGTGCACAGAAGCACGATATGCCGCAAGGACATAGGGCAAAATCTCGTCCCACTCACGCTGATGGCTACTAATTACCCGACCAATCATGGCATTGAGGGTTCTATGAAATCTCTCGAACATCCCATTAGTACTTGGTCGATAGGCACTAGTCCTTACCTTGTCAATACCCATTAACCTACAAAGATCACGGAAAAGATTTCCCTCGAAATTAGTACCCTGATCAGTGAGAATTTGCATCGGAGCCCCATACCTCACGACCACAGTTTCTACTAATGCCTTTACCACCGAACTTGCTTCCTGCTTAACCCAAGCCACCATTTGTATCGCTACAACCAACACCAGCAGAACTGGGAAAATGTTTCTCTTAGCTATTTTCATCCCGTTCTGTCTAACGGCCAACGTCCTCTCTAAATGCTCATCTACTGTCACCCTATGCGGAAGTGGTTGTCGCCTCAACGGTTGTCTTACCGGTTGTGCGTCCCCTGTATCAATCTTGTGCGTGGTTACCGAGGTGCGTCCTAAATCTCGGTCGGAAACCGAAAAGATATCCTGATACTCCCTCAACAACTCCTGTAACCGCAACCGATCATCCGGCTTCACCTCTTCGGGGAGATCACCCAACAGTAAATCTACTGGAAAGGCGTCATTGCCCTTCTTTCCAATATCCTTGCTCCCCTCTTCTATTCGCACTGGGTGTAACCCACCTAACACCTGATCCTTAGTTAATCTGACTGGGTCTTCGTTAAGATTCACTACCCTTACCTGCGTCTCCTTCGCGTAGTCACCCACAACTACACGAGCCAAGTGTACACCGGGTTGGACCTCTTCTGTCATCCACGCTGGCGCTTTAGACGTCAAATCTCCGTATTGAGTTCTAACAGGTACATCCCGCTGGCACTTAGGGGACACCACAACCTCCTCGGCAACGATTACGCGCCGGCACCATGTAGAACCATTACCCCGCACCAGGGAGATACGTTTACGCCCAACAAATAGAGACCCGGTCCCAAAACCCAAACGACATCGGTGTTCCCTCAACCAATCCATGCCCAGCATGGGCTCCGTAATTTGATCAGACACCAGAAAAGCAGTAGCAATTTCGAACCCATTCCGGATCTTAATCGGGACCGTTACCTCCCCCTGAACGCGGATATCGGATCCATTAGCAGCCATCAGAAAACGATTGCAGGGACTCAATTCTACCCCAGTCATAACAGCAAACGGTACTAGGCTCACCTCCGATCCAGTGTCGATCAGGCAGTTCTGCGGCTGTCCGTTGATCGTTCCTCGTATGTAAACTGCGTTACTGCTCGCACGATTCGGGACTCTCGGGCGAGCTGTATGATTCGTGACGACTTCTTCGGCAACTTCTATTTGCTCAGCTCCGACCGTCGACGTCGCTGTTTGGCGATGGTTACGTTGTCGTGGCTGACGGCAATTCCGAGCAATGTGATTCGGTCTACCACAATTGAAGCAATTCAGCGGCCGTCGTGGTGACTCCTGTTGGTTCTCCGGTTGGCGAACATCTGGCCCCGAGGAAACGGTTGTCACGGCTTGGCTCTTCAATTCCCGGAAATGTCGATCAATTCGGTTCTCCATCTCCCGTTGCCATCCCCGCTGCTCTTCGCGTTGAACCGCGAGAAACCGGTCCAGCTGCGATTGGATCCGAGCGTCCACATCTGTCTCCTGTGTTCCCCTCACTCGATTCTGTTGTCTTCTTCGATCGTCCGAATCTGTCGAACGCTGGTAAGCTTCGAGGCGAAGCGCCGTCCGGTAAGCCTCATCCAAACTCTTAGGCTCCCGCTCACGTACCTTAAGCGACAGCTCTCGGTCCCTCATAGCCTCCAAGAAAGAGTCTCTGGCAATGATTTGTGTGGTCTCGTTAGACGGAACTGGATATGCAAGGACCACCAACCGGCGAATATCATGAAGAAGATCGCTGAGGGTTTCGCTGGAACTTTGACGGCGGTAATAGAGCTGTGCCCGGAATGTCTCTGCTTGACCTTCTGTGCCATACCTCTGCCTCAATCGTTCGACGAGTTCTTCGTAAGTCACATCCTGACGAGCACCGAAGTCCCAGAGTAACTGAGTGGCGGCTTTCTCGAGGGCACAGCGTAAGAAGTCCACCTTGTCCGAAGCCGTCCACTTGTTATGCCTCGCACATACTTCAAACTGCGACAGGAATGACTCCAGCGATCCAGTCCCATCGAATTTGCCAGGCTTCATCTGCATAGTTCGGGTTTTCAGCAATTCCCCAACGCTCCGTAGCAATTTCGACACGGCCGTCGACTCGTCCGACTTCTCCCGACCACTCGACTCCGACGGCCTCAGATCGTCGAATTCCGCGATGCTCTCCAAAAGACGACTACGACTCGGCGGCGCCTCAGCCGTTCCCCGTCTCGATGCAGGTGTCGAAGCATTCGGTGAGAGAGAGTCAACATCCAAAAGCGTATAACGAACAGTCACTTCGTCGTCCTCCATTTGAATTCAAATTCAATGTTCAAAAGTCAATTCTCACCTCGCATCAATACTCCAGAACTGAGCTTTGAAGTCCAATGTCGATCCCGTGTAGTACCCCGCTTTCTGGTACCAATGTGGCGAAAATCGTCCTTCTCGTCTGCAACGGCGAGAACGGGTAGTCTGTCTCTACTGTCCTTCCTTCAGGTTACCAGGCCGAGGGCGGAAGTCAGTAGAGTAATCGCCAGAGCTCTCCAATTTCTCCTTGCAAGGCACGTGTTTCCGACCTGCGTGGTCTGTCACAGGATTTATAGATCGACACAGTTCGTTCAACAAACTTTCTTTATTGACGACAAAAGATTTAATCGTTCAACGAACTCAACATTCCACTCCGCAACACACGATACTGGAGCATTGACAATAAATCAAACGAAGTAGAAACAGCGGCCAACTCGCACGCATAACTACTCTTCTACTTCTCTACTATATTTCACAACTACCTTCTACTACTCTGCACTCGCTCCTATATATAGCCCCGGTCGATGCATCAGAGTCCCGGGGACCTATCAGAGTCCCCCTTCAGAGTCCCCCTTCAGAGTCCCCTCTTCAGAGTCCCCCTTCAGAGTCCCCCTTCAGAGTCCCCCTTCAGAGTCCCCTCTCCAGAGTCCCCCTTCAGAGTCCCCCTTCAGAGTCCCCCTTCAGAGTCCCCCTCCAGAGTCCCCTCTTCAGAGTCCCCCTTCAGAGTCCCCCTTCAGAGTCCCCCTTCAGAGTCCCCCTTCAGAGTCCCCCTTCAGAGTCCCCCTTCAGAGTCCCCCTTCAGAGTCCCCTCTCCAGAGTCCCCCTTCAGAGTCCCCCTTCAGAGTCCCCCTTCAGAGTCCCCCTTCAGAGTCCCCCTCCAGAGTCCCCTCTTCAGAGTCCCCCTTCAGAGTCCCCCTTCAGAGTCCCCCTTCAGAGTCCCCCTTCAGAGTCCCCTCTCTTACATAGGAGCAACCCTGTTTCTCCACAGGATCATAACGAACCTTCAAAAGGCGGCGTAGGCCCATATAAAAAAATGTTAGCTAAATTTTAGATAAATTTCCTTATTTCCTTATTTCGTAATAACTGAGAGCACACGAAAAGATCAAGCAAGACAGAGATCCAAATCACTATACTTCCAATTTTTCAAGCATTAACTGATTGTGAATACGA